>WBMW01002256.1:1533158-1563643 GCA_013396635.1 Penelope pileata
CCCACCGCCGCGTGGGAGCAGCCGGCACCGCCGGGCCCCGCCGGTGCCTGAGGAGATGTTGGCTTCAGACCCGACCCCAGGTGGGGCACGGACATGGAGCACTGTGAGGTACAGCCGAACGCAGTGAGATGTCAGCGTTTTGATAGGAGATAACTGTGGCTAGAGGTCAGCCAGAAACACCTCATCCAGGGGAACCTCCAAGAGTGGTGGCCCTGTTCCACTGCAGGTCACACAGAGCCTCTCAGCCTGCACAAAGCCATGTAAAATACAATAGTCAGGAACGTCATGTTCACAATAATATCCACAATACTTTGTTTCTTGAACTGCTTCACTGCTTTCCTTGAGAGACTTCAGCCTGCCAAGGCCGCTCATCAGTGACCCACAGGGCTTCATCCACACAGTGTAAGAATTTATTTCAGCCTTCCAGAGAACAGCAATTAAAGCTTTCACCACCCTTCTTGAACTGTCTCCTTCCCCTCCCTCAGAGGAGTCACTGTTCAAAGCATCCCGCTTCTAAAATTTTAAGGAACTTCACATGGCATGTTTCATCTTCATCTGAAGTCTCAGTGCGTCCCATCCTACACCTGTGCTCTGGAATGCTGCCATTTGAACCAAAGTTCACGGACTCATTAAGGTTGGAAAAGACCTCTAAGATCATCAACTCCCAACGCCAGCCCATCCCCACCATGCCCACTAACCGTGTCCCCAAGTGCCACATCTCCACGGTTCTTGAACATCGCCAGGGATGGTGTCTCCCCCACCTCCCTGGGCAGCTATGCCAGGGCATCACTGCTCTTTCTGAGAAGAAACTTTTCCTGATATCCAACCTGAACCTCCCCCGGTGCAACTTGAAGCCATTACCTCTTGTCCTGTCGCTGCTACCTAGGAGAAGAGGCCGACCCCACCTCACCACCACCTCCTTTCAGGCAGCCATGGAGTGCAATGAGGTCTCCTCTGAGCCTCCTCTTTTCCAGACTGAACAATCCCAGCTCCCTCAGCTGCTCCTCATAAGACTTGTGCTCCAGAGTTCCTACAGTTTGAAAATCTTTTGTTGTTGTTATTTCTTTGTTGTTTTTTGTTTGTTTGTTTTTGCTAATGCCTATTGATAGACTTCATAGGTGTCTCTACTCACTCTTCTCCAGCGATGGAGACATACCCTCTGCCTCTCCAACAGCATTCATTCAAAGCCTCAAAAAAGATTATGGTTTCTTACATGTATGGTGATTCTCCTCTCTTTCCTTCAGACGCCGTTCCTCAGCCTGCTGTTAACCATTTGCTTTAGCTCCAAATTTCTGCATTGAAAGTTCATCAGAGTTGTCCCTGCGGGAGCAGGAGGCTGAGCTCAATTGCCCAATGATCAGAGAGATGCACAACGGATCTGAGGGATTAGTGGTCTCCTAATGGAATTGTAGCTGTTGGCTCCTCTGCTAACCCCACACTGCTCAGAACCCTATTCCAAGTTACGCACGTTTCTGCTGGAAGCAAAGCAAGATGTGAAAACTTACTTATAGCAGTACGTATCGCTGCTCCAGGCCATTTGCAGCTGTTTTCAGTCAGGCGTTACTGAAGCAGCCAGCAGTCAGTCGTTGCATGCTTTAGCACACTGACACCTGCGTTGTTGCGATGTTGGTGATGAAGCAAACGACTTCGTACATTACTTCTATTACTAGATGTGTGTAACCAAGAGCTTGGTCTTTCCAGTGACCAACAGGAATGACAGTCAGAAAGAAGGTAACTGTAGCGAGGCCCAAAACCTCAGCTTAAACAGAAAGCTTTTCCAAAATTAATATGTATTTCAGTTATCTTTCAACCAACAGGAAAAAGTTTATAACAACTCCTTGGCAATAGTGAGACTTTAAAGAAGTCACTGTTAAAGAAAACAAACAGAAAAGTACAACGACCACAGAAGAAAAGCAGCAGTTTCTGTACTCGTCAGGTAATGACTGTGGTGTGACGAAACTTGACAAGTGGGACACTGAATTTAAATCACTCTTTTGCCATCAGTGACAGTCCCAGCGTGATGCTGAAGTTCCCCAAACAGACAATATTTGTGGAGAGAGCAGCCTGGCTGAAACACCATACTGCCAAGTTTGTGTGGCCTCCATACAGAATTGATAAAGACAAAAAATTAAAGATGAACTCTACAAATAGACGGTGCCTGATATCCCAGCGCGTTAACAGCTCCGCAGAAAGGATACTATAGTGTACACTGTCCTGTGGGCAGGAAGGAGTGGAGATAAAATGGAATAAACTGTGTCAAGGAACTTGAACAAATGGATTGATGACAGGCAGAGGGAACAGCAAAATGCAGGAAATGTTTGAATAACAAAACTGTCCTCAGGATAACCATTAATACTCCATCTGTGCTGAAAGAGAGAGGCCTGGCGTAGGTGAAACAGAAAATGAGTCCAATCTTTCCAGAGTCACACAGCGTAACACTGTGAAACTTGCAGCTAAGAGCTGCTGGAGCACTTCTAGGTAAAGGATCCAGGCAGCTAGATAGGCATCTTGCTAAGTACAGTCTGTAACTTCATTTTATTTGCTTTTTGATTCCACATTTTCAGCTTAAAACTCAAATTTCTTTCAAAGTATATTAAATAATTTCTTTTCCCTTGCCAAGTCTGTTACTGGAATAAGGCGGATCAGGGTGACACTTTCAGAGCGAGGCTGCTCCTGTCGTCTCACAGAGCGTCCTCCTTCCCCCGGCGCTCGGCACAGAGACCAGAGCAAGGCCAGGGACTGCTGCGTGGTGTCGCCAAGTGCCAGGTTTGGGGAGAGACCCTTTGAAGATGGAGCGTACCACGCAGCTGCGGGCAAAAGCCAGAGCATCATGAACACACATTTCTTCTCTGCATGCAGCGATCTCTTGAGAAATCCCCTGAGAAGGAAGGCTTCTAGAGGTCTTTGGTTTGAAAAGCATCTAGCGAATTTGAGATAGAAAAGACATTCATCTTCAACTTACTTGTTCCACATAAACAGAGTTGTATCAGGACAGTCCCAAGGAGATCAGGATTCAACGCAGTTATAGCCTCAAAGGAAGGCTCCACAGCACAAAGTGATGTTCCGTGGCTGCACATGTTGTTTATTCAGTTTAGTGACCCTCCAGTAATCAGTGCAGCATTTAAACTGAGTGCTGTGCTCTCCCCTATTTTTTTGTAAAGCTTGTAATCGCAAACACTTCACAATGATTTATGGGTACCATTCTTTTATCCACCATTCTCGCCTTCTTCTCCCCCAAGTTTTCAGCATTGGCAGACACGTAACTTTTTTTTTTTCTATTTCTGACTTAGTACTAGATTTCATTAGTTTAAAATCTCTTCTTACAGGGCAAATGCTCAATAATACCAGATTCTAAAATAAAGTTAGCAGCTGTCCTGTGTCTTATTTGCAGGTGAATAAAAGAATATTTCTACTTAGCCTGTTCATAACTGCAATAAAAGCCTTTTAAAGTCAATTAAGACAGTCCATAAAAATTGAAGGGGAAAGGCTTTAAAAGTCCACTGATAGGTTTTCTATTAGGCTAATACTTTAAAGCTTCCTTAGCACCTTCCATCAAATTATTTCATTTTGCTTTAGGAACACTTCTGGAGCTAGGTATTACATCCTTTTAGTATTTGAGGAGATCAACAGTTTAAGTACCAGACCCTTGGAAAAGTCAAGCAACATTGCAAACGATGTTTATAAAAGCAATTAGCCCCAGAGGAGCAAAAACCTACTCACAGCAGAAGCAAGTGGAGATTCCAAAATCTTTAGGTTCCTATTTAACTTCAAGATAACAGCTGTCTATAATAAAATGTAAAATTAGACATAATTGAGAATGAAACCAATGGTGGATGGGAACGCAGCAAGCACAGTCACTTTTTATACATCCCTTCATTGTTCTGCGTTCTTTCATTGGCTTCTCACAGTATTCTAGCTAAAATCAATAAGACTTCTTTTTTTTTCACCTTCACACGGCAAGACATCAGAGTACCAAGTTACCTAAGAGACTCAGAGTTCCCAGAACAGCTTCCACACATTAGAACCAACATCTTAACCACAAGAACTGCGTGTGCAGATTTTCCAATAGCACCGTAACAGATTATGAGTAATCAGAACTTTCACAAAGTATCCCAGAACAATGCTCCCAAACTTCAATCACATGCCACCATTTTAAAAATAGAAGGTTCTGCAGGGAGCAGCTGAAAGAACATGGCAGAGGAATGCCCCAAAATTGAACACCATTGATCAAAATACAGCAAATGGATGCTTTCCATTCAGTGAGTGCTGAATGGCGCTATAGGAATTTTTCAGAGCCAGCTTTTCTAAAGTTCTGCTGTGTCCAGTAGACTTCGTAAGATTGCATGCATCACTGTAATATCTGAATACTTTCAAATAGGGCACTAAGTGACTGACAGCTGCTCATTCTTCCTGTCACCAAAAGGCAGCAGTATCATGTTGGAGTTTTTGCTGTACATGGCAAAAGAAAAAATGGTTGAAGAAACGCTCCCTGCAGTTAAGATTCCGGATGATTATTACTGCTTCAGTTTGTTGCACAGTCTCGTAGTTGCTCCTGCGTGCTTACAGTTACATCAAAGAAACACTGGCATTGCCTTTGGCACTCGTGTTCTCCAACCCAGACCCAAGTCTGGCTCTTAAGATAAGATCGACACTTGCAACGTAACTCTTTTTTAAAAGTGTGCAAGATGGTGAAGGCTGCATACCCAAAGAAGATAAAGAGATGAAGCTAGGTAACTGGCCACTGAGATTGGATGGCATCTCCTAGAACAAAAGGACTGTAAATTTTTTTGTAAATGCTGCTGTCTGAGAGCATCAGAAATGAATAACAAGGTTCTCTAAAGCCATCTAAGTGCAATGACCAATTGCAAGTATACAACTTCAGAGAAAAGAGTTCATTTCTCAAAATGTTGTGATCTCACCATCAGTCCATTATCTGCCCTGCTTGAGTTCAGCTCTAGTTGCTTGCGCTTCATCCGTGAACTACTCCCATGTAACCATCGGGTCGTCCTGATCATTGAAGTTACACAAAATAGGCAACTGAATGAAGGAAAAGCAGTTATTCAAAAAGAAATAAAAAGAATAAAAATAAATAAATCAGCCAAGAGTCTAAAAGCTAGATTACATGAATTATTGCTCATCTCAGAAGTGCAGGAAATTATTTTCCTTGAATTCTGCAAGATCAAGTGTACCGCTGATTAAAACTTTGTCTACTGAAGTGGAAGAGCAGAACGCTGATGAGTTTGATTGTCCTGCAAGCGAGATATTTGCAATGAGACTGTTAACAAAATGAAGCCGCTAAGATAATTTAATTCCTAGTGCAGGCCTTCCAGCAGCTTTTCAACATGAGTAATCTTCATCAGTTCAATACCCAAAAAATTATAAATAACAGCCAAGTGAATACGTGTCATTCAAATGTAGGCAGGCATGAACTTACGAGGTAGTTCCTAACTTTGGATACTCTCACCACTAATTAACAGTGTAAATAAACTGCTAAAGCCCCATCTGATCATAACTCTCCCAAAGTAACATTTCTGTGATCAGTTGCTGTATGAAGTAACCAACGTTACATAGTAACTATATGAAGTAACTAATCAAAGATGAAAAAATTCTAGGATAACCTAAATTAGCAGGAATTGAGATGGGTGGTTCTCCATGAGATGCTCCCTCTGCCTAAGTATCTACATCTGAAAAAAGCCCACAGGTACTCCTCCTGCTCCTGGGCAGGCTCTGGTCACTAGCAAAATACTGAGTGATTTAAACTGAGGAGAATCACCACTGTTTTCTCAATCATGGTAAAGATGTCATCTAGGAATGAATGTACTGAAAGGTACGGTCAGACCTCTTGTCATCGCTCTGATAAGAGGCTTCGCTGTCCTTTATTCACCGCTTATTGATAAAGCAGTAGCACCTCATCATCACAAACTGCATTACAGACATCAAAAAACCATTTGACTGTTTGGCACTATGTGCTGTGCGCTGAGAAACGTGGAGGAGGGGAGCCAACAGGCTCCCAGTTGCACACTGTAGAACGCAGGGAAATTTCATTTAACTGTCTTTTGCACAACTCCAAGGAAAGCTTTGATCGATACAGAATTCCATTTTTTACACAAGAAATACCACAAAGAGGCAGCAAACCCTCAGAAATAATTGATGGCCATTCAAAGGGATTTGGCAGATCATTAACTTTGGATTTCATTGATGACATCATCCTATTTGGCCCAATTAATAAGAACAAACTTCACTAGGAGAAAGCCTACCCTAAGCCAAGCAGGCATGTTCTACCAGGCGTTGTATTTCAGCCTGTCCTTTCTGTTACACGTCACCCAAAATCAAAAGAGAGAGTAATCATTTTTCTTAAAGCAGACTAAAGAATGCAGTGGAAGGCAGTTACAATTTCTCTGCAAATTTTTATTTTTTAAATAAAAGTTTTGGAAGCAGTAAGAACAAAGACGTGCTGCTGATTTTGCTGCTAATTAAGGAAGTTCTGTTCTGAGTCCAGACAGCCCAACATTGATCCAGTTCTTCTTTCATAATCAGATTATTTTGATCAAGAGACTGCTAAAAAAGCAGTTTACAAAAACTCACTGCACCTAATGACAGATCTAAACAGCCTCGTATGAAGCTGGCAGACTAGAGACTGTTGGACTCTCAAACTTTATTTACAAAAAAAAAAGTATTAGTTGCAGAAAATTGTAGCGTAAGGAACAGTATCATAGAATACGATTATGAAGCCGATTATGAATCAGGCCACTAACACTTCATATAATTGAGTATTTTCCTCTTCACTTTTCTTTCCAGAAATCTCCTCTAGTAACGAGCAGGATGTCTGCAGGCTGCAGAGAATCACAGCTGTACCACCATGTTCCTGTTTAACCTAGGACCAGAGCACCAGAGAACAGAGAGACCTGACATCTGAATGGAGCGTCGGGATTCACAACGCAGAGTCCAGTGAGGAACTGTAGAGCAAAACCCTGTGAGGCCTGGCCCTGACCTAACATCCATAAGGGAATACATTTTCTACTGTTCTTCTTTCCGTTCCCTTTATGGACTCTTCTTTAGCAGTGGTTTGCATAGTGAGAAGCTGTTTATTGCCGATAAATTTACTGAAAATGAGGTCGCTGTTTTCAACAAACGGCACACAACTTGAGCAGGACGGCTGGAATTTCAAGTTCTTGCCAATTCTTGTCTGCTCTTAAATGACTTTTTGAAGTATTTTAAAGTAGCAGTTTTTAAGTCTACTTCCATTACCTTGCATAACCCAACAGCTCACTGGAACAAGGTTGTCAATATCCTTCCGGACAGCTAGCTGCTCACTGAAACATTTTGTGAATCTCACTGCTTTGCACCTTCTGCCGCTGTACAGGCTGGAGCCGTTCACAAAAGGTTCACAGTGCATTCAGGCTTTTTTAGAAGAACCATACTACCTCCGTCACGGAAAAGACTTACCGGTTCCCTCTTATTCAACATGCAAAACGGAACAACCTCAATAATATACCATTCCAAGGTTTCAGAAGTTGAGTTTGTTCATCTTTAAAATCACACGCAAATGTCGGCAGTAAAAACTTGCAGCTTCCTGAAGCTGAAAAGGCTGATGTGGTGGAGGGTAACGTTTGTTAGCAATGTAAGCAGGAGCGGTTTCGCCACACGGCTGAACATTTCAGTTCAAAGCAGCCAGGAGACAGGTCCACCTCTCTGAGAAGCCTGGAAGCGCCGGATGCTTTAAGTGTGCACTGGTTATGCTGCGGGAAGCACTGAGGCTGGGAGCACTCATGGGGTATGCTTACAAAGTAAACACCGACATCAAATGGAAGGCAAGAGCCTACCGGAGCTAAAAGAATAAGACCAGCCCAAAACAGTAAGTGTTTAGAGCCACAGAAAATATTTATTATCAGCATTAATTTGTGCTATGTTTTATTTTTCTATACAACATAACTACTGCATAGCTTTCATAGCTGGAAAAAGCTTAAAGAATCACTCAGAGCCAAGATGTATACAAATAAGAATTATTTTATCATCTGTCCGACATACATTCAGTGTTTTTGAGAAACTGCAAAATTAGAACACCTCAGATCATCAGAACTAAGCTATCACCACTGCGATAGGAACGTTGCTTTGCTGCAGTTCCCATACGTGGTTTAATCCCTCAGTACTGGAAGCGGGCATCTCGGTGATGCCAGCCACTGATCTCAAATGCAGCAGTGAGAATCAGAGGCAGTCCGAGCTCGTCATTTGCGAAGGGAAACCTGACCTGAAAAGAGAGGCAAGTGCTCTCCTATAATGGTTTAATCCCATTTCAAAGCTGCTCGCTTCACAATAAAAAATAGCTGAAGTTTGTATTCCAGGAGACCAACGCCCATTTTGTATCAGAACAGTTCTGGGACGCGTATCAAAAAAGAAAGCTACCCGTGTAAGATAGATTCGTAGAAAAAAGAACCAGGTGACCAAGTAGATCATTCTCCCTCTTTGCTTCACATAAATCACGTAACATATATAGCCCCAAAATTAAATGATTTTAAAAGGTCAGAGCACTGATACAAGGTCATACGTACAGTAGTAAAACATGTTTATTATTAAACTGGCAGCTGTGCTAAAGGCAAAATAAATGTCTGTTCCTAAGAACGTACAGTACGTGAATAAATGCATGCACTTAAGAATATATCTCCACGCTTCCTACTATCATGGTATCGTATGGCTTTTTATTGCTAAATTGTCAGAAAATGAAGGAAATTACAGCAATCTGATTACAAATTAGTAATTGCAGCTTGACTGGATGGGAGGAAAACTACTTGCCCTTTAACTCTCGTTAGAGTATCTTTGTACATGACATACTTCAGCACGTTTGGTTTGACCTGCTTTTTGTATGACAAATATTGAGCAGCTTCCAATATGCACTGCTAGCCCTGCAGGTGGAAAATGGCACATCCCAAAGCAGCGCTGGGCTCCTGTCACAAGCCTGCACCCAGAAAGTGAGAAGGTGCTCAGAGGAGGTGGCACTACTCCACCGTGCAGAGCTGGCCACAGAGGTACAGAACACCCCAACACGAACCGGCCCGTACCAACAGCACTTGTAACTGCAGCAGAAGAGCTCGGGTACAACAAATTAAAGCGTCTGTACAACGCAAATGGGACTGCAGTGCGGATCTGTGGCACCTGCTTACGTACCTCCCTCAAAAGTCCACGGGGCTTTTTTGATAGCATGAAGACAGTGAAGCATGAACTCACCACTTATTCTCATCTCTGACAATAAACATCTAACGCTAGAAAATCCCTAGAAATCTAAACACAGAATAACTGGTCACTTCTATGTATCCATAGCATCGAGACAGACCTACACAGCTTTATGTGCTCGGTCATCAGTGACTACCTCTAAGGAACCTCTGCACACTTACTACCTCACACTGAGAAGTCAATGTTAGCCCTTCACTGCTTCGAGGTAGTACACAGAAGCACTGCTGGATGGAAGACTCTCTTCCTCTCAAAAAAATATACTTTCATTTAGTACTACCAGCCTAATCCTTTTTTTTTTTTTTCTACATAAATAGTTCATTTTATACAAACCATGCATTTCCAAAAGAAAAAAAAAAACATCACAGAACTCCTCTGGGAAGGAGATCAGTGTGAATAAAGCAAGCATTGCTTTTCCTTTCAGATAGTTCCAAAGCAGACAACCAACTCGTCCTAATGGAGCAATTCTTCACAGAATCACAGAGCCGCGGGGGTTAACAGGGACCCCCGAAGATCACCTGGTGCTACAGCAGGTTCCCCACAGCAGGGTGCAGCACTCCGAAACAAAGAGGCTGACACCCTGCCCAGTATCCTGAATACCTTGAAGGAACTTGCATGAAATTAGTAAGGGGGAGGGAACACAGCAGAGCAGCAGGCAGCTGAGGCTGGCCAGGTGCAGGTGGTCTCAGGTGCCCTGCCCCCAGCAGCCCTCCCTCCGCCCCCCAGCAGACAGGGCCGCAGCACTCAGCGCCTGCGCTGCCGTTCACGGGCACTCCTGAGAACAGACCTGGCCTCTTCCAAGAAAGCAAGCAGACATTTTCTTAGCCCTACTGCCAGTTAAGATCTTAAAGGTTAAAAAAAAGAGATTCAAATTATTTAAATAGCATTCCACGAAAAATGCATGGCAGCCTTAACTTCTGTCTGACATTAGCCATCTCTTGTCTATTCTGTTATTTCCAAGTTTTTTCCTATTTACTGCAATCTGCGACATAAGCAGCCGAAATCAAAGCGATGATGAGTACAACTGATTTCTTTCAGCTACTCTGTGAAGTACACAGCGACTTTCATATGCTTGTAGATAAAGCAGCCCGATTAACGGATCCCCTCCTCGGTCTCCTTTTGTGTCTCCAGGCCACTGTTTTTTGACAGCTTTTCCATCAGAAAAATCATGGGAAAGAAGTTCTAGCTTTTAAAATGCCTAAGAGATGACAGGACTATGCTCAACACAAAATGACTCTGCTGGCGAGCGCTGTACCCCCAAGATGGCTGGCTTTAAGAAGAGTTGCTGATACTTTCCCGAGGGCCCACATGTCTGACCAGCCACGTTGTCCCTCCCACCGCACCTTCACAGGCCACTTCCTAGTTGTTCCCTTCCCACATACTGCGCAGCTCCACAGCTACTTCTAAGTTTACAGTAACTTAAATCCACAGCTACTTGTCTTTTACTGCCCTAAATCCTTAAATATTCACCACTGTTAAATTAAAAAATGAATCAATATTGTGTAGTAAAGCCTGCTCACGATGCCTGTACCAAGACACTGAGCTTCCCCACTCCACCCCCACAGCCATTCCCTCCTGCATGGTCCACGTGAACAGACGCAGTCCTGTGTGAGAAAACACTTCGGACCTCAAGTACTGCAAACGCCCTGGATGGCAGTTCTTCACTGAGGGAAGTATCTTCCAGGGAATCAAGTATCAAACCTACCAGATTCCTAAGAAGCTGAATTCAGCAGCTTCTCAAACCACCAGCCCCCAGATTCCTGTGGGGTCCCAACACCCAGCTGCTTCCCAGAGCACGCATTCCCCCTGCCAAGGGAAGAGAGAATTTGGCCTCTTCTGTCCCCAGTGACAGCTGTGAAACCCGACAGCCTTCCAATTAAGGCAGTGACACCGGTGCACCCCAGAGCCTTCAGGTGGATTGCACAGGTGTCACTGACTTAATTGGAAGATGGCAGGGTAGTACAGCTGTCAGAGGACATTAATCTGATCAGGAGTATTTGCATTCCCAGTAGCAAAGATGCACAGGAGTGAAAGATCCCAGGTTGGCTGTCATGGCCCAAGCTAAGTTTATGCACACAACAATTAAAACACCCAGGCCAAAGTCTCTCCAGTGTCAAACTCTACTCACAGCCAAAACCATCTGCTCTGCAGGTCAAGTACCAGATCTACTGCAATTTCTGCCAGCTGGTTCTGGGGTCCTCAAGGGGATTTCATGCTGAGAATCAGCTGTGTTTGTGGACCTTGCCATACCTAGAAAAGGTTGCAGAGAAGATGGTTCTACACCATTTAGCTAAAGGCTACATAAGTACTAGAGAAATTCTCACCCAGGGAGCTGCCATTTTTCAGCATTCCACATTCCCCCCCCCCTGAAAGAGGGCAACAAGGTTATTATGAAACACCACACACTGATCTCCAGAGTGATCCTAGAGCAGAACTTTGTAAAGCAAATAAATGTGTTTAGGAGTTTTGGTTTGAAATCCAAGTGCTTAAGTTGTTCAGAATACATATCCTTTAATTAAGAACTCATAACAGCAGTCAGAAAACTCAAATTCAACATTTTATAAATGGTCAACCTACCTCCTCCCAAATGGAAATTATTCCATGGAGCAGGGAAGTGCTTGGAACAAGAACAGGCCCATCTCACCACACCTCTAAGTGAAGGAAATCTCCTACTCCCTCGCTTCATTACTGAGCTTGGGGCAGACTCACAGGTTCCACTGTGTGTTACAAATTCCATCTTCACCTTCAGACATGCTTTCCTTTACAATACTGTTTTCATTGCCAAAAAAAGTTTTCAGATTCTCTACTCTCCACTAAATTGCATTCTAGAAAAAAATGAATTAGAAGGAATCAAGTAATTTCAGGATTCTCAAGTAATTTTAGATCCAAATTTGAACAGGATACACCAAGCACCAGTAACTTAAGATTGGTCTTCTGGTAGCATAGCTGAGGTTGGTTGCCAGCACTCCAAGTAGAACTTGTTTTTGCTTCAGCCCTGAAGCATGACAAGAACTGAAAATGACAACAGCCCCCATTCCAGGGAACCTGTTCTGGCATGAGCTGCTCCAGCTTTTCTTTGCCAGAAGAGCTGAATCTCAATTATATTCCAGGGAAGGAAAAAAATTCAGTCTGGCCAAGTATGTTAAATCTTAGTAAAAATTACCCATGAAATTACTTTCCTATCCTGAAAATGCTTTCAAGTTGTATTTCACTATCTATCAGTGCAAAATGACAATAGTGAAATTTAGCTTGACCTACAGTGTGGCCTCAGGGTATTGGTGTTGATTGGAAACTGTATCCGAATGTTGCCAGCTCCAGCTAGCCACAGACACTTAACAGGACATCACCACAGTTCTGCCCAGGAAACATCTGGGAACATTTGAAGAAAGCATTCTCCAAAGAAGTTTGCGTGCATTTAGTTTTTTGAAGTAGTTCCTTACATAATTTAAAGAAACTTGCAAGGGATTAACACTGTAAGTAGTATATTGATGCCACCAGAATTCTGCTTCTCTAGCATCTCTGCTTTTTAATATTCAGCTACTGCCATGTCAACAAAACAAGTTCAATGGGAGACTAAACGGTTTCTCACACTGCCATCAAAACCATCGAGATACTGACATACTGTGGCACAAACTTAGTATAAATAGACTTTATTGAAGTCAGTACCTTCGTACTGAAGCTGAAGATTGTGTCTACATAAGCACAAGTTGTAACATTTCACAACTTCTAAAAGGAATGTCAACAATTACAACGATCATGCATACCATGGTCGATAATCACATTTTTAGAAGCATTTTCAACCATTTCTAAAGAAATGCTTATAACATTGTTATATATAGAACTACTTTCAATAAACTGCAAAACATTGATCAGCTTTTCCAGTATGAGCTACAGTGTCAACACAAAAGGGAGGCATAAATGTTTAATTTATGAAATCAGAATGGAATATTTACTGTAAAGAAAAATTAAAAAGCTTTCAAATAAAAGGCCATTATTGAACCAAAGTGAAGAGCACAACTTGAACTTTGAATCCATTCATCTTTTAAAGCTGTCCTCTGAACAACTTCAGTTCAAAGCATAAATTCAGTACTGTGAGTATTCCTTGGACTGAAGTTTGGCAATGATGCGATCCAACTGTCTCTTTGCTTCACACTGTGGAAAATTGCTCATGTCATAATATTGAGGGGCAATTTTCACCAGCCTGTCAAAAAAGGAGAAGTTGGTTACTAATACTCTAACTTTAAGATGCATCCTATACAAATTCTACAACTGACTGAAACAAAGATTATCCTTTCATTCCTGCTTATCTTGCATTTCTGAAGTTAAAGCATACACACATTTCAAGTTCAGTCCTGCTCTGTGCCCAACTCCAAGACAGAAGAGCATGCAGCTAAGCCCACTGAAGTATCCGCTTGTCCAAGACTAGCGGTTCACTCTTAGCTGACTTAAGCTTAAAGCCCAGACCAAGAAAGATGCTGATTCTGCCTCAAGCTTTACAGTGCTTGTTCAGAAAGACTACTACAGAAAGATTCAAAACTGTATTTTCAATTAATACACTTAAGAGTGTCCTATATGAGGTGCTTTCTGACTTACAGATCTTTAAACCCTTTCTGTGCAACTGTACTACTTCAGTAACAGCGGAAAAGCCTTCCACATCCCCCGAGCTTACAATTTGAGGGTTCAGGTACAACTTTTTGAAGATGGGTGAAAGCATTCAGATCTCCACTGTCTGCAGAGGACCAGACCTCTCAATTCCTCCATGCACACCATACTGACTGGCAGTATTATGACAAGGCAGTTTCTATCCTGTACTACCATAACTTTCCTTCCTATTTTACGAAAGCACTGAATCTTGTTCCGATCCTTACAAAAAATTGTGGACACTAACTGCCATGAGAGATTCTGGATCTTGAGAACAGAGGCTTCTCTTCAGCACACAAGGGAGTGCCAGGAGACACTCCTCAGCTTAGCATCTCTAAGCAGCTCCTCCCCATCTGACTTACTGCAGTAACATGTTCTGAAGCCAAAACATCTCTCCATGCACAGAGCCTGAGCACCTGAGTTTTGCACACAACTCCCAAAACCAGGAACAGGCATCCACAAAGAACACCTTTAGCAACCTACAAGTTCACAAGTCCATGCAATTGCCCTTCCCCAAACCATTTTAATATTGCATTCATGAAAAGTGAATATCCACAATTTTAATAAAAAAAACCTTGCAGTTGGTTTAAGACTTTCTGCTCACCATTCAGGTTTGATGTCTGTACATGTCCGGATGTAGTTCTTTGTTGTAAGGACAAACTCATTGTAAAGCACCCACTCTGGTTTATGATCAAGAACAGTGGAAGGATGCAACTGCACCACCTGGTTATCTTTTACTGTTAAGTAATGCCCTGTTCGCTCCAAATGCGCCACCTGAAAGACAACGATTCATTAGCATGGGTGAATTTAAGTGATTTCAAGCAGTGTTTCATCCAAAGTACATTACCACAACTTTCAAACTTGGTCTAAATTTGGTAAACTACTTGACTATTTTTTTTTTTTTTAGAAACAGACACAGTCGAGGTTTTGCTAACTGCCCTAAGTGTATACACTAATATGCAATCCCAGCAACATGTAACAATAGTTACCGTCCAAAAAGAATCATTATTAGTACAGCAGCATGCAAACAGAAGTATTGGAAGGGGATTTTTATTGGACAAGTTTGTTAATACCACAGTAAACTGTGGTCTAGCACAGACAGCTCCTTCAAGCACTTTTTGCACTAGCTACTGTGGGACCAGTAAGCAGCAATGTTATCCTTTCAAGTTTTTAACTGATGCACTGTGTTGCATCCATAAAGCTACTACTGAATGCGTTACTCTGCAAATCCTCTCACACAGAGAGCCTGGGAAAAAAGCATCAGGCCAGTAAGAATGGGAAGTTTCGCACATCAGAAGTAAGAACACTCTTGTTACAGCACAAGCTTCAGAGCTGAAAAACATAGGTTCAGCAAGGTACTTCTGCTGTGACCTTGGTAAAAATCAATTAACCTCTCTGCCCAAGCTTCTTGCTCTGTATAAGGGTACAATGCCCACCTCACCGAGATGGCCCGATACCTACCTCATTAAGATTTGGTAAAGCAATCAGTTATCCTTAGAAGGATATTCTCTGTAAGTTCTCTGTAACAACAGCGAATCTAACAGTACAGGTCACTAAAATTAACCTTCTGATACTGGAAATTCAAGATGACCCCAGCACTTATTGCATCACATACACATACAAAAATATTGTAAGAAGATTAAGCAGGACAGAATGGCTAAAAAGACGTGCAAAAGATGCATTTTTAATCAGATCACTAACTGCTTTCCTCTAATACAGATTGTATAATTCATTGTTTTCTTAATTCCAACATATCTCACCCTTTTTCCACCTCCTCAAAGGCAAATTACATCTATCAGATTAGAAACGCTAGGACTGCTAAACCAATAGCTACCTCAAATCCTACATCAGGACAGAAAATTGTAACAAACTATTTCCTTTTAAGTGTGCCTCTGACATATTTTAATGACATTCCTACCTTGAACCTGTTTTAGGGATGGAAAAAATACTTCCCTAATCTTCAGGTGTTCTCATCCAAGACGTTGGACATCACACAGCTACTTTATTTTCAAGTCTGGAGAGCCAACAAAAGCTCTTTTAAATGGGGATTAACAGTGGGCTGTCCCTAACAGCTCAGGCTTAGTTTCATCCAACTCAATCCAACACTTGCAAAATTAAACAGCAGTACAGCCTCAAGCCAGAGGGAATAGTAACTCATCTGTCTCAGACCTGGCACAATGATCACGCACGTGGATGTTAGATTATGCTTTCTTTTTTTGTTCTGTATTTTTCCAAATCAATTTCATTTTTCAGAAGTGAAGCACATGTATACAAAAGCATTTGAGTGTTTTAGCTGCTTCTGTTCTTCCTACAGGACAGTACCATCCATTTTGTTTTCTTCTTTTCCAAAAAACTGTGTGTTCTGTTAAATTTGAGCACCTCAGTCTTACTCAGATATATTAAAATCAGGAGTAGCAGCAGCCAGTTTTCCCAAGTGCGTACAACCATTTCCTTTTCTGCATCACTTATTATAATGAAGCGCTGTATTTCTCATTTACTTTGTGTAATTCTGAAGTAAAAAGATTCTGACATAACTAATTAAGAATGCCCTCAAAAACTGCCACAGAACAGTATAGCTAGCTTTCAAGTTCTAGAGTAGGAAAAGGACTAGAATAACTTCAATTAAGAAAAAATATTTACTTGGAACTTCAATCTCAGCGTTAAATCACCTTTAAGTGATTACATACTACTGTGATTTATTTCCATCCTGAATTAATAGCAAGCCTACAGCATTTTTCCCAGTTAGATGTTTCTATTAAGTATCCTTGTTAGCAGACAGATTGCTAACGAATCTCAGGTTCAGTAACAGCACCACTACAATCCAACGTGCACAGGGAAGCCACGGCCGCACAGCAAGCAGTGACGATGACCAGCTGCCATGTCTTCCTGCTCACTCCTGGGCTGAGCTCTTTCAGCACAGATGACAAAGGTAACTCTGCTGCTTCTCCAAAGGTACAAGTGTCTTGTGGGATCGCTATGCTGAAGGAATTTAGAACAGGCTCTGGCAAGCACAAATCTGACAGAAGGGAGCAAACAAGGACCCACAGGCATACAAACTTCTGTGCTGTTGCACCCTTGGCTTGCAACCAACTGCAGTGCCTGTAAAATAGTGTAGTGGCTGCCTGACACTAAAAAGAGAGGACTCACTCCCACCTTTTCTCCTTCTCACCTTTCCACCCTCACTTGCCTGCAGATATATGATCTAGTCCCTCCCTTATGCAAGGCTCTGTTGCTTGTTTGACCCTTCAACAAGTCAATGTAACACAGTGATCTGGCAGAGAATTCTAACTGTTTCCTGCTATTTTATTTAGTTAAACCAACTGATGGGGAGGTCTCATGGAAAGGCAGGTACAAGATAAACCAGAGCACTGTTTGTGAGAAAGGATGGAAAAAATGAGACATGCATGATCTTGTATCCTCTATGAATACAGGGACAGGGGACAAAGGTGCAAAGGGTTGGTCAATGCCAGGCTGACGAGCGTTCTCAACTTAATGACAAAGTAAAATTTCATCTTTAAAAATGAAAAAAATCACAACCGAAATTCCTCAATCTAGAGCAACTAAAATATTCCACTGCAAAACATACCTAGACACTTGCCTGGTTAAATAAAAGTTTTAAAGGACAAGATGAACTTCCTCTGGATCTCTCTCCCAGGGCTTCAAATGGCACAGTAGCTATACAAAGACTAAACTAAGGTAAGCTTCTTGTTAATGGATTTTAAGATGTAACATACAGGGGAGAATATAACAAATGAGGAATGAAATCAGACGCTCTCCCAATTCCATTTTCGCAGAAGCTTGTTTTGGTGGTTGGGCCACATGACCTCCAGAGGTCCCTTCCAACCTCAGTCACTGTGACTCAATGATATTTTTTCAAAGTACAGAAGTCAAGCTTCCACAGAAACCACAGAATCGTACCAAGTGCGTCTATCAGATAGGTTCATTGTTCAGTGACAGCTAGTGCTAAGCAGGGTACTACAGACCACACTTGAACCCTGAGAGTTTCTCAAGGAATTTGTCACTTATTAGTATGAAACATCTGTAAAGGAGGCTGGAAATGGGAGCCAGAAGTTAAGGCTATTGAGGACACAATGCAAGGAGCTACATAAACATGACCCTAGGAGGATCAAAAAGACCCAAGACAGCTCATGCATCTCTTCCTCTAACAGGTTACTCTGCAGACTGAGAAAATCCTACCTGCTGATAATTTATAATGCTTTTATCAGCACAACAAATCCACAGAAAAGCCATGTCACATGCCACCATAAAAAAAAGGTTTTAGTTTGAGTTCTCCAAGACCGATTTCAAGATCATCACTTTTCAATTTCAATCATCAATTTTCTTAAGAATTAGGTCTTCTACCCCTAAAATTTTTAGTGTGCTTATGTTGTTATCCATCACATTACAGAACTCAGACAGCCCAACCAGGCGTCTTGAGGTAAATGTACCAAACACAGTAAGGCTGAATGCACTTAGAATAACAAGAGTGAAAATCTCACCTTTTAATACATTTAAAGCTACTAATTTTGGCAGGTTGGCCTTGACAGTTTAGGGAATTGATTCTTTCTTGCATTTCTTCTTGATAGAATGATAGTATATACTAAAGAGCAATCTCTGCTTGCATGTCATGCAACAGTGTTTCTGAAGCTATTGAAAGGTTTTATTCTGCATTCCTTGAGAGAAATGAATACCATTAAATGCACTGGTGACCACCTTCATCTTTTAGGTTTATTACCCTTCTATTACTGTAGGAGCCTGATTACATAAAGACTTCAAAATATACATTAACCTATACATGAACTAGTACCAAAGAATGCATAGTGGCAAAAGTGATGTTCTAATTAGCAGCCTAAGCACCTGACATCTAACTTTTTTGTACAGCGCAGGCTGTTTACTTTCATCTTCCATAGTGACACTGATATGAACTGTGTTCAAATTAAGCTACAGTTTCCAAAAGGGCTTCAAGCTTAAATTGAAGGCAAACAGGACAGTGTTTAAATCAAAAACTGTTTCTTTTCTCTGCATCTTTCAAGTGTTCGACAAACTTCAGGGTCTGGAACGTCCTTTTGGAAAACTGAGGTTCTCTTGCACGCATTTGTGAGCTATGAAGTTTTTGAAGATATCCTTCCCAAAGCACTTACATTTAAGTTAAAGAGCTCTGGCATTTTCTGCTCTTAGAAGACAACCATGTGAGTTGCAAGAAATACTTTCTCAGAGCAAAATTATGAAAAACTGTAGGATTTCTTCCATGATTACAACCTACGATTATGCAATGTTTTGCTTTTAAGAATATCAGAAGTGTCATAGCTTCAAGTATCTTATATTTTCTAATGCATTGTTTTTAATGAGCACTTTTACAGATTCTGCAAGTCTTTTGCTGAAAAGAACCAACAAAAACGTTTTCCACTGTAAAAACTCTGGTGAACCAGAAGAAACTGGAGACCTAGCAAAAAAGCTTTATAATACACTTAACTTGTTGGCAATTTCTGTCATTCCAGAAGGTTTTAATATACTGAATTGTTGGCAGTTTTGTAGTATTGCCCTATTCCCTCTCCTCATCTATGAGAAATTTACTGAAATTCAAGTTTGTATTTAAATGTGAAGTGCATGAAGATGATCAGTAACGAACATGAATTCTCTATTTATCAGACACTAAACACACAGCTGAAGGCAGGCTTACAGCCTATCAATTCTGTAATTGGTTCTGATTTAATAGTTAATACAGCATCCTGCAGGCGTACATTGTCAGGTACCAGCCACAGGTCTTAAATTAATATGTATTTCTACAGCACAGACAAAGTGGAATTTTATGATTGTTTTTAGAATTTAATTGCCTACTGTCCTAAAACAATGCAGGCAAGAACTATTTCAGAACAATGGCTGCTACTGTTCTTTCTACTTCATACTCTATTTTTAAACTCAGAAGGCTGAAGAACCAAACTAACTAGCATGTGCTCACAGACCTTCCTACTTTGCTTGCCCAGACCACCCACTGTATTTGCACACACTTTGAATTCAACGCACGTCCTGTACTAAGCAGATAAAGACTGATGTATGTATTTCATTACTCAGTCTTCTGAAGAGGCTCCAAACGCCAGAGCATCTCTGCAAAGCGAAGGCACAATGTGCCCACAGACTTAAAAACTAAGTCCTTCAGCTGTTGATAAATAACATTTCCTCTTTTAAACACTTAAAGAATTTTTCTACTGAATGCTACTCAAAGCAACATGGAATTCACGAGAGAAGGTTCAGAGTTGAGGTCAGGAATCACACTGTTACAGAGGCTGAAGAGTTGAACCATTGAAATGGCTTTGACTCCAAACACCCTCGACAGGTCTGCCGCAGCCATCTCTTGATTTGGCCCAGTAATTTTGAGTGAGGGGGTAAAACATACTTCTGTTATAGCAGCCTGAGGAGATTTCTAGAAAGGCATTTAGTTTGTTGAAGAAGGCAAAATTACATAGCTTACAGCAAAATGGACCAGATGATCTCCAGAGGGCCCTTCCAATCTCTACAATTTTGCCCAACTGGAATTAAATCTGGCAAGGGAGGTCAAGGATAATAAGATTTTGGGATAAGTGAAAAGTGAAGCCTATGTCAGGGTATCGGAGATGAATCAGATCTGAGTATTGGATTAAGCAGTCTGGCTATTAAGAAATTTCATTCCTACTCAATTGGATAATGATGATTTACCCTCAGAAGCTTTGTGGTAAGCTAAGACAGCTAGCACCAATAATACTGAGGCACATATTACACTACTGATAATGTCATTAAGATACCCACACAACATTACATCACAACATGTTAAAGATAACTGCTCATTTTACATACTGACATCAGACTGAGAAGCTACCTATACTAATAGTGCAGCTCCACAGCCACAGGAGGGAAACAGCTTTTAGAGGAAGAGTTTCACCCAAGTGACATAGACTGACAGCGCACCGCCTTCCATGGGCATGACCCCCTTATAGGTCCAATCAAATAAAGCAAGTCACAGGATAGTCTGCCAAGCAGAAGTGCAACTGCAGAAATCAGGTTTGCCTCAGCCAGCTGGAGCCCAACAGGGACAGTCAGGCAGAGCCCTTCTTTCTCTTGCAAAGGTTCACAGAGTAAGTACGTAGGTGACAAAGTATGCTGAAGTGTCCCTGGTGAAAGTCGAGGAAGAAGTGCCACAGAAACAAGGACAGAACAGTGACTAGCCTGCACGTCTGAAGGGTTGCAACAAGTCAGTCTTGAAAACTATTTCAATATTTAAAGAAAGCCTCAGTCTCCAGTTTACATTACAGCAAAATGCACTTATGACATTGATCATTGATGCTTCTATATTCTGAAAACCAGGAAACATGTTCATTGCCACAGACTGGGTTATTAGACTTGGGGGGAGGAGGCAGAAACTAAACATAAGTGGTACCCAAGTCTGTGGGACCCAGCCAGGATGTGATAAGTGTCTGTCAATGTCTGTCAAGGTGCTTATCATTCTGAGCTGCACAGCACTGATCACTGGTCATACTTTCAACTGATGAACATTTGTGCTCAAATGTGCAACTTGGGTGAAGAATTTTTAAACACCATGGTCACTGGTCAGTCTCTACAGGATAAAAAGGTTGTGTTCTCTAGAAGTGAGATACTAAGCTCTAGCAAAGACATCACTGAGGTGTGTCAATGCAGGCTTGCTGTAGAAAACTTTATCACAGGGGTCTATCAGGATGAAGTCTCACTCCCACTAAAGATTCTGTGCCTCAGGCCAGCAAGAGCCAAAAGGCAACTCTACTAGCTCCAGAGATAAATGCTGAAGAGAAAACACACAGCAAAAGGCACTATGCCTTAGAGATGTCTGCATTCTAGCTTGGATGCATAATTTTCCATGAAGTGCAAAGCATCCAAGGAAGTAACAGTGGAGACCAGCTTCTATCTCCCCATCCTGGTTCAGGAGACAAATGAGTTACAAACAGCATATGTTCTGGATTACAGACTTCCTTCAATACTCCAGTACTCGTGTCTCACGTAATTAAGAAGTGAAATATGAATATGGAAGAGTAGGTGAAGAGAAAATACTCTCCCCTTTAATACAGATTTCGTATAATCAGTGTTTGTATACAAGTATATTTTCCATATTTGTATCAGATTACAAATAATTTAAGGACTATTCTGAAAGTTTAAATAAAGCA
This sequence comes from Penelope pileata, assembly GCA_013396635.1. Taxonomy (NCBI): domain Eukaryota; kingdom Metazoa; phylum Chordata; class Aves; order Galliformes; family Cracidae; genus Penelope; species Penelope pileata. The sequence continues at coordinate 1,555,193 of WBMW01002256.1, forward strand.
TTTCTGGATGTTCTATAAAGTTCCTTCCTCAGCTATTCAGAAGTTAATGGTCAATTCCTGACTAGGCATGCCAGATACAGTATTTTCAAACTGGCGGGATAGGATTGTCCACTTCTCTGTCAAGTAAGATCTGACTAATCAATTTACTTCTTGAGTAACAACAAAACAATCTGTTAAGGACTAAGTAAGTGGTAATATGGTTAGCCACATACAACTTAAGTAACGTTCATCAGGTTTTGACAAGTGATAGCAACCACACTAACACCAAGAGCCATGTAAACACTAAACTGCCTTCCCTACAAAAATGCATACATACCTGCATGAAATACCCAGTAACTAATGCCTTTCTTATATTGATGTAATAGTCTCGGCTGGTAAAGTCTGTGCTTCTACGAGGCAAATTAAATCTATCCATGATTCGTGACAGCTGCTGGCGTACATTGTCTGCAGACATCAGGGACCTGTAGTTAATGAAGTTGTCATAACACCACTGAACCGACTCATGATCTGCAATAATAAAAAACATGAATCAAAAATAAGTATTTTATCCAATTAGAACAAGTAAATACAACAGCAACCAACTGACTGATCAGTCAGATGAACCAGATAAAATACCCATAACTTTTTTTAAAAAAAAAAAAGATAACAGCTCTTAGCCTATTCAGTGATTTTGTTCTCTAGATAACTTGCCCAAATTGTTTTCTAAGCAAAAAACAAGGAAAACGACTTGTCCCCTCTCTCTGACATAACATATACATAACCACTGATGTTTTGCTGAAATACCACAACAATGGATTTTGCACATTTCACCTATCCTGCAAATAGAAAAATCTCCAAAACCTACAATGTAAAACATAACTGAGCATCCAGAATGCTGCAGTCTTTAACTGTAGTATGCAATGAATACACAAGGAGGCTGTACATAATTACAGCTGAGAAACCAAGCCTGCCTTAGATTAAGCCACTGAGTAACTGCTGAAGAGCTCCATAAACATACCAACCCAATACTAAGTGCAAAGCAGCTCACAGTAGTTTAAAGTAAGTGCAAGTGACTGGTATAATACAGCATCAGCAACAGAACTCTGTACTTTCCACACTAAGTTACTCTGTCTACTACTGACAGCTCTATTAAGAGATCTGTTAAGGCAGCAAGCCTAAGGCAATCTTTAAGTATAGAAACTGCATACTTAACACTGAGAAACCCAGTTCTCCTTACCACGTTAGTCTTCAAGCAATGCCCTTCTAGTATTTGCTATTCAATAACCCAACAAAACCAGCCCTAATGAAATCTATCATTTCAATTTTCTTGTACAGAGAAATTTGCAAAAACAAGTCAATTTATAAAGTTCATAGGATTTGGCACTGTAAATGAGAGAGTTACACACTTGCAGGAAAGTTTAAGTTGCTTTTACGCTTTATCTTACAGCATAAAAGTAAAGCTTAAAATAAAACATGAACATTGAATCTCTTGGTAAACTACACAGTGGAACTGAAATTAAGTACCATGGCACGTTGCTTTCTGTGACATTTGAACAGCAGGCTTTAAGGTGACCCATAACTGTTTCATATTGCTCTAGGTACAAACAGTATCTGTGGGTTTTTCTTCCGATTAATCAGCAGATAGCTCCAAGTCATAAGTTTTAATTACAAGTTGCTCAGCTATTTTTTTTGAACAGTTTTGAACTCTTCTGTTTGGATTTTTAACCTGAAAACACCATTGATTTTGGATTGCCATATAAACAACAGCGTTGGGAATATTTTGGCACAAAATTCTTGTACCAAAACTGCAACAGAAAGGAGCAGAGTTTTTACTCAGGGTAAAAGATTAGCTTTGTCATTTGTTTACAGGAAATGCAGCAGGGTCATCTAATATAACCTGGTTGGTGGTTAAGAGTGAAGTCATCTTTTTATTTACAACCAGGGTAAATCACACTATCCATGCTGCTCTCCCTGAAAAGTTACTGAACAATTATGCAGACTTTTCTATAATTAGCATCAGATAACAAGCTTCCAATATTTCTTAATTATGGGAAAGTCTGCTTCCTTCTGTTCAAGGTTACTCAACATTGATTTAAAAGCCTGGCTTGACTCCAGACTCAGGTTTTTTACATGCTCTCTTCAATAGGTTTTGGTTCCCCCTCCCAAAGTAAGTACCACTTAAATAACTCTTACACACTCAAAGCATTAGAGACTACAATAGAATGGCATAACAAGGCCCAGGCCTCTCAACTCTCTGTGGAACTCAGGAACAAAAGCTGGCCACACAAACAATTTCAAGTAATTTTGCTAAACAGGGTGCACACTTACTTTGTTTGAAAGCATGGTAGACATTCAGCAACGTCAAATGATCTCCATCAATGTGGGCAAACCTCATCTTGGCTTCATCTGCTGCTTTCTTTGCTTCCGTGGGGCGAACAAAACACTGTGGGACTAAACAAGGTTGGTATGGGCCCAACACAAACGCCCATATCGATGAGTCACGCATTCACAGATAGAGGAACAAGGCCTAGCTAGGTCAGTTCACAGAGCATAGGGCAGGGCAGGATGGCCTCCAACTGCATCTTGGACTGTGTTTACTACCTTGATTTGGTACATCAACACCTAACCACATCTGTAAGACAAGAGGATTTCAAAGCTACAGGGTACCTGATTATTTTAATAGAACTATATGTAGGCATCAAAATCTCTATCCTGAAGGCCATCAAGACTTCCTCTATATACTAGAATACTCAACGGATCTTGGTTCAAGACCCAGTGCTGATAGCTCTACCAGGAACTAGTATCGTGTAACAGAATACTTTAAATGCAAGTTCTCAAAGTTTCTCAGAAAGCCTCAACAGACAGAGTGCAGAAGGTAGTTTTGGAATTACACTGCACTAACACAGTCTAAAGAAACATTAACTTTATTACAAGTCTTCTAATAGACAGAACGCACCAATAAAGCACAGTGATCTTCCCCAGATGGTATTGTTATCAGCACTGGTATACAGAAGCACATGTGAATGAAGGCATCAAGGCTAAAGGGTTGTGATGGTAGCGGTAGTGGTGGAAGGTTAAACCGTCCTTTGGCACTACTTGAAATAAAATTGTGATGTGATGAGCCTGGCCTACTGTTATGTTCTCTCAAGTCTGATTCAGTCTTATTCTCACTTGAACCAAAAACTGGATTTTAACGTTCCCTTACCAAGTATAGACTACTGAAGACCACAAACATTATTGTAGTCATGTTTAACTCATGGTCTGTCAATATTCTTATAGGTTTGTAATTTCAATATGAATTTGGAGGATTTTGAAAGGAGTTAAGATATCTTCACTTTATAGAGATCTACAGAAGTAAAATAGCAGTTTGGATCTAAGTAGATCATACTTCAACCGTAATTTAAGAGTTTAGATTTCAATAAAGTTAATGCTAAGTAAGCATTAACTTTGTAGCTAAGATGCTACAAATTATTTTTTCCTAGGTCCTTGGGACTAAAGTAGACTGCTCACAACTGAAACCCAATCTCATTTGTCCCTATCAGATGAGAACCTTTTTGAGTTTGATTTTTTTTTAAATCCCATTAAATTCCAAAAAATACTACATTTCAGAAGCATGCTGAACACTAGATGGAATTTCAGAGAAATACAAACTGCAATAGTGAATCACATGGTAACAAAACAGAAAGACTAATGCAGTAAAGAAAATGGAAATGCAGGTGCAAAATAAATACCCTGTATTTTGCGCGCTGTATTTGAAAGCAAAAAATAAAGAGTATTTTAGTTTCAAACAGACTTAAAGTAAAAACCAGTAATAGATCCATCTGGAATAACTCACTGTTTTGATTAACAGCACTTGCTCTATGAAAAAGTTAAGTACGTGAAACCTCAAGACAAGACAGCACAATTCTTCTAAAATAACTTTTAAAGTGACCTAGTCTTTTAATCTATCTTTCAATGCTATTCTCTGCTCTTTTCTGGTATGTAGTTTTCATTTTAGTCCAAGCTATTAATATTTGACTGCTATCCAGATCCAGACAATCCTTGTGCGTACTTAAGGCACTATAACATACAGTATCTACCAGATATTGTGCTGCTGGTTTTAAAAAACACCTATTTGGAAAATGGTCCACAATAACTAGACTTAGTTTTAAGAGCAGAATTTTTGTTACTGTCCAGATAGTACTTGACTTCATGCCTTTTTTTTTCCTTAATTATTTTTTAAAGTATAGAAAAACAATGAGTTGGGAAACCGTAAATAGAGGAGTTAAGACAAATCAGTCGACTACAACAGACAAAAATACTAGACTTACAGGACTTAACTTTCCTTCAGTAGATATTTCCCGGGTGGGTAGGAAAGAGTTAGGGGCAAGACAAAGACAGGCACCAACCCACCACCACCGCCGCCATTAAGCCTACCATTTAATTAAAAAAAATTAAGATTCTGCCCTGCCCATCTGCTCTGAGTCTGAACAATCATAACTCTGCAACAAACATTTTAGGTTGTTCTTAAAAACTTGCATATAAATATACTGTAAGACTTAACCAAAGCAATAGATTTTAAACTTAGCCAGAATATTTTTTCTAATTGTCCAAGTTAAGCACATAACCAGTAGTACACGTGCACTGTGAAGAGCCCAGTAAAATAACACATCCTAAAGACACAATAGTAATAACCAATAAAGACCATCCTGACTTTCATAAGGACTAAATCTTGCTGCTTGCCCTAGAGAGACCAACTACAAAATGAAGTCAGTTCGATGTAAACTGGGGGATGAAATACAAGGCTTGCTTGACAACATTTTTCTCTCGTCAAGATCTCTCTTGACAAGCAGCTGTGATGACAGCACTATTCATATAATGCAGCGAAGTACAGCTGTGCACACAAATTAGCTTTTAAATGCACACCCACCCCCAAACTTGCTTTCTTCCTCTTAAAATAATGATTTCTCTTTAGCATTCCCACTTAAATTAATGACTGAAAATCATATCATGTACAAGTTTAGCAGTTCAATATAACTTGTGCTGTAATCCTTTTGGAAATACTGGCATATATCAAAGTGCAGAAGAATGCACAATACAAAATAGATCTCACTGCCTAAAAACAGACTGGTTGAGCTGACATTTAGTCCTGACTGTGAGCCAAGAAATAAATTTGTGTTCCACTAAACTGATTTTTTTCTTGTTTTAAATAAATACAGTTTTAACTAGAAGTTAGGATTAAACTGTTTGACCATGTATGCATGTTACCTTCTTAATATTATCATTAGCCGCAGGTCTACACACAAACCCATAATGATCAATTAAATCCCCAACACTTAAAATGTTTGCTTTCATCAAAAATATCTTCAGATCGCTTATGTTTTTGATGTGGAAAACCCAATTTTCCCCAAACAGAAAATCTGCACTTTGTATAGTATCTCCTTCCTTAATATTACCTGACAACATGGCAGTAATAGATAGGACCTCATTAGAGCAGTTGTAGTCACAACTTGCAATAACCATTTTAGCCAGTTGTGGGTCCAGTGGAAATTCAGCCATCATGGATCCCAACTCAGTCAAGTCTCCATCATCATTTAAAGCAGCCAGATAATTCAAAAGCTCTAAGGCTCTCATCAGAGTTTCAGGAGCTGGAAGAAATATTTAGATAGCTATATTAATCAAAGTGCTATTAATAAGCAAAAGTGAGAACACATGGACTGGTTTGGTTTTCATTCTCAGCTGGCCCCCAAACACGAAGTTGTTACTCAGTTCAGTTATATATGTCCAGATCCAAATGACTTAGTGGGAAAAAAGTCACTTCTTTGGAATAGCTATTAACTGGTTCAAAGGCTCTGAATATTTGAAGAGTGCTGCTTTTCAAAATTCAGACAGCAGCAGTATTGTGAAATATTCAGTATCTTTGTATTATCATTTTTCTCTCAGTGCACTGACACTTCCTTTCTTCAATACGAAATAAATTGGGTACAGTCCCAAAACTTCAACCCTGTGCTTCAGGTATTTATGTTCTTCCACAAACCTGAACCTTGAAGAATTTCTCTTAATTCTGCATTCCTCACAGAGAGTGTTTATTAAGCCCACAAAGAAAAACATAATAAAGAACGCAGTTCTATAAAACTGCTTAAACACTTACAGTTATGTTTTTATTTTAGGCAGAAGAAAGTCAACTGCTTTTGATGCATTTATATATAGCTTGTCTGTGTGTTTTATTTGCAACACAACCCTGCCTTTTTTTTTTTTTTGAGGTATTTTTGAACATTTAATACTGTTAGAGAGAGCCACATTAACTTCACAGACTAAGCCAAAAGCACTTTCAGCTTTAAAAATGCTAGGTAATTTTATTTAAACGCAGTTAACTGATGTGCAATTAGGAAGTGTAATCAAGGTGATGAGTAAAAAATTCACTAAGTATTAGATTTTCTAACACATAATTTTGTCATATCTTTGCAGGTAAGGAACAGGACATGCAGTAGATTTTCTGATTCTATTACTAAAAGCTCTTAGACAAACAGTGATATTAAAATACTTGTTTTGTTAAGACACAGCACTAAATAAACAAAGACATTTCTTATGGATTATGATAAAAAATAGAAAATATGTCATGTTATTGTATAAGACATTCAGCAAAATTAAAGATTGCAGAAGTTGAACACTTGCGGTAGACCAGATAAAATACGTAACAGATACCTGGAGGATCCATAAAATCAAAGTGCACCAAGTCATCTATACCAAGCTTCTTGAGCTGCAACACTACGGATCCCAAGTTGGACCTCAAAATTTCAGGGTATGTGTTATCCTAGGGGAAGGAAAAGAAATTTACAGCACTGTCTAGTTTGATGCTTAGAAGAACTAACATTCAAATTCCGATTTTGTTTGGAAGCATAGCAATTGGCTACCTAGATCTACCATTCTTATAGACAAACTCTGAAAAGAATAATCTTACCTGCATTTCAGTTTTGTAAGCCTTCTCTGTATATAGCCTGAAGCATTTGCCCGGTCTAGTACGACCAGCACGGCCAGCTCGCTGCTGAGCAGAAGCTTTACTAATCGCAGTCACCAAGAGAGACTCCACTCTGATACGAGGATTGTATACCTATTTGAAAGTGGAACAGGAGCAGGAAAAGGAGAGGAATGAACACCACTCATTGGTAAAACTTATCTCAAAAAACAAAGACAGCTTTAAACTTATTTTCAAACACAGCTTCCGACCAGGAAATCACAAGCTGTAAGGAGGGAAAGGGAAAAAAAAAAAAAACCACTTTTGGCTACAAAGCCTTTGAATCTGTGACAGAAAGCTTAAAATACACCTGCCTAGAAAACAGCATTTCCTTTATATTCATTTGTTAACATCTTCTTCTGCCAGGCTCCCTGTCCTCCTTAAATGTGTATTTTTAGATAATATTTTCGTAGCAGAACTAATGTGTCTAATTTGTACTGTAGAGTGCTAAACACTCCTGATGCTCAAATAATTCCATGCAAAAACAAGTTGTCTTGATACAATTATAAGGTTGACTAATCATGTTCTAGAGGTCAGAAAAATCTAACATTAAGGCTTGCAAGCAACTGTAAAATCATAATGGTGACAAAGACAGACTCTTTCAGGGCACGTGCAGACTGTCACATTACAAAAGATGGTGAGATTTACTGTAAGATTTCCATTTCAGTCATGAATAGCAGCCTTGCCCACTCATTAGGGTTCACAGAATTAAAGATACTGTTAAAAAAAAGCAGAAGTCAGTTTAGGATGAAGACCTTCTTTGGTTCACGTTTTAACATCCTCCTGCTATGAATGGGTATAAACAGTATTCAAGAACTTCAGTTCTTATTACAGAAGGTATTCCTCCAGTAGAATCACTCACAAAAAGAGTTAAACCTAAATGGTGACTGCATCTCATGTATGAAGCTGTATTGCCTATACTCACATCCCGCTCTCTCTTTCTGCAGAAGTTTAAAAGGCTGGCAAAGTGCATGAGCGTTAAAAGACTAAGAAATCACGTTATGAAGACAGTTATCAGTGAAAGAATTCAGTGATGTTTGAAAGACTTGAGTTTTACTCTTTATTTAGTTCTCGGTTTGACTGCAGGCAAGCTATTTCAGTTCCTCTGAACCTCCCTTCGTGTTTCAAGAAATGCTCCATGACATACGATCTTCAGAGCTGTGACAGCACCTGATGAGCACTGACAGGAAACAAAACTAGCCTAGGCATTACTTTTCTCATTTCAGCACTGGAGCTTCCCATGACTTGGAACAGGTACAAAAATTCACCTCTTACTTTCAAATAACCTTGACATATTTCTTAGTTTTAATTCAGCATTCTCAAGCACGGACACAGCACAAAACCATCCTACTTGAACTATCTAGGAAATTCATATTCCAGGCCTAACTATCAAAGTGCTCTTATTTTAAGTTTTTACAGCTGAAGTTGGTCTGCACTATGCCATTTTACTGTTCCAGCTAAGTTAAAAAAAAAAAAAA
>WBMW01002256.1:1563659-1589520 GCA_013396635.1 Penelope pileata
AAAAAAAAAAAGTAGTAGAAAATTCAACATGAAGACTTCAATCTTCACGAAGAGACCCATCAACATCTTCAAAGAAAAATTACCCAAATCAGATCAACAGACATAGCATTTACCTTTTGTTTTGCAAAGCCAGGATCGATCACAAACACAACACCATCTATTGTTAATGATGTCTCAGCAATGTTAGTGGACACAACAACCTGTCGAAAAATAAAACAGTTTATAACTATGTGGTAGAGAAGATATCCAGACAGAGCCCTGATTCTGTCTCTGCATCAAGACTTGTCAAACTCTTCCACCTCATCAGCAACTAGCAGAGCTCTGCTCCACAACGTTTGCAGGATCTGAAGCCAACCAGATGAACTTGTATTGAAGTCAGTACATTTTGTCCACTGTATTTCTGCTCTCCTATGTCTCATTAACATAAAAAAGTTAGTTTTAAGAAAGAGACACAGAATAGCAACTATTTATTCAAAATTTTACTTGCAGCTTCAGTACAAAATCACAAACTAGTGATCTCTAACATCTCCTGTTAGCTTTTTAAGCATTTAAGCTCAAAGATGATGAACTAGTTAAATAATATTATACCAAGGGTTATGTAACTGTACTTGGATGAGTCAAATTTATCCACAGATGCTCCTCTCCAGTTAAGCACTGAGGAAAGCCATCCCTGTTTTACACTCTAGATATTAACAGTGAAAAGCAGAAATATACCTCAGTGCTCTACTTGTGTTGCAGCACATTACATTCTTTTACATGGTTCAGAATAAAGCAGCTAAAATCCTCAAGAAATGCGTTTAATTTCAATCTTAAATTACTAGATGAAATCTTCACTTATTTTTGAAGGCTACGTTTTCAAGTTTCTGTAAAATTTCTGGAGGCTGTCACATAAAATTAAAGCAAAGACACATCTGAGTTCTGAGGCTTGACTCATTGCCATTTAAACACTTGTGCTCATTGCAACAGTCTATAGATACCAACAGTTCTCACCCTAACAGGGACCATGTTAAGTCACATATCACATGTTACAAGAAAATGTAATCAGTTGCTTAAAAAGATGCAAAATGAGTTCAGGATGTTATCTAGAACAATTACCTTTTATTTCTTAATTTCAGAGCACTACCACCACAGTTTTCAGTTAAGTAATTAGAATTTGAGACCCCCAAAATTCATTCAGAATTACAATGAAGCCAGTGGCTGGAACAGACTGATAATCCCCACAACTTCCCTTCCTCCTGGCTGATCACTTTGACAGTCATTATTCTTAAGTCATCCCTTCTTAAGGTGATTTAGTGCCTAAGCTTGCCTAGACGCTACTAAATAATGAAGGCAATATTTAGGTGGGAAAAAAAAAGTTCCAAATGAATATGGTATCCCATTCTGATAGATGCCATTTAGAACTCCTCTAAGAAAACATACACCTTTCATTTACAGACAACCCACAAGAATCAATGCATTTAAGTGCTGACACTGTCACAAAGATTTCACAAGTCATTACATGTGTGAATTAAACTAGCATTCCCACATTAAAAGGCTGGTCGATTCATATCCAGACTGTACTTTAGATAGAGTCTGAGCTTGTTCTGGACCTACTAGCACATGAAGGGTTCCTATCCAGAAGCTTCAAAACATGAATTACAGAGCAGCATGGCAAACGTTTGGTCCCGCTTTTAATCACCAATCCTTATCAGAACACTTCTGTACTGATAACCCAATACTACTAGTATGCCTAGCCCACAAAGGCCCATGAGTTTAACTTGTGCTTGGATTTACTTATCATGTACCTACAATCACATTGGACTTTCCAAGGGTAGAGGGAAAAACAGTTACAACAGTGGATCCCATTGTACGTAAACATCTCATTTGTTAATGTAACATTGTTTAAAAAACATAAGGAATTAATGTAATACTATAAGAAACATAAATCAAAACTTGACTAAGTTCTCTCACATCTGAAGTCTAAATCAAACCCACAAATTTACTGGGAAATCAGAGCAAGGAAATTAGTGCTGATTTATGTAAAATAATAAATTGTACCTAATTAAGCTTTAACTGCAGTTTTGCCGTTTTAACTGCAGTACTGCAATTACAGAAATGGTTATGGCATAAAGGTTTCTAAATATCACATTAACAGTTTGATACTCCAAAGAGTCTTAGAGATTAAACAACTTACTTTGAATATTAAAAGTTTGAATATTCAAAGTCTACATGTTATCTTTATTTAAAAAAAATCTATATATTGCCCATGCATTAACTAGTAACTCTTGAGTCTCCTGAAACAAAAAATACAAAGCCTTAAACCCTCATTCGGGACTCTTAATGGTATCATGGTATTATCATCAGTAAATCCTTTTTTATTTATTTAAAAAAAAAAAAGGCAAAAACTCATACCACAGATCTGATCCGAGTTTGGTTTCTTACCACAAAGAATATGGTCAGTATAGGTAACCACTGCATTTTGGCTCCCAGGTGCAATAGTGAAATACTTGGGAGTGCTTACCAACACAAAACTTAATTTTAACTGACTTAGTAACTTTTGAAACCTAAGAATTAATGTGCAAGTCACTCTGTGAGAGTTTAACATCGTATCAGTTATAGCTGGGTAGGTAATTAGCATCAGGTAAATACAAGCTGAACTCAAAACACTCTGGAAAGTTGAGGGTTTTTTTTTTTTTTTTTTTTTTAAGAGATGAAAAAGCAGACATGATTCATCAGGCTGGTAGGTACTATTGTAATAATACTCTGATGTTCAGGTGCTATGTTTGCACAATCATGACTATACATACTGAGAATATGCTACCTGCATATTAATAATCAATAGTAAAGAACAGTAGTCCTCTTCAAGTTAGAATTAGAAAGCATGAAGTTGAAAACCACCAGAAGTCCACAAATAGCTACGTAAGTAACTTTTAAATAAGGCCGATGAGAAGGCAAGACAATGCTTTCAGCTGGTTAGAGGCTACACCAAAACATAATATGAGGAACACCTAAGAGATAATCCAAAGAAATACTAAAAATTTTGCCATCTTAAGTGAAGAGGCAGTACAGCAATGGTCCTGGTAAATTCTGACAAATTAAGAATATAGTTTCAATTCAATAAGCAAGACAGTCACTTGCCTTGTAAACATCTTAAAATTGCAACTGGGAGGAGAAGCAACAAGAGGTTAGAAAAGTAGAAAGGCTCCTTGTTAACTCGTCTTCCTCCAGTGTAGTAAAATATCGGATTAACTATAAACTTTCAGTACCTATCTTCCCTTTCACAGAAATTAAAGCTCTGGAACTAAGTAGTCAGATACTTCACACTTTTTTTTTTTTAAAGGCAGTTTTCCTTGTAGTGAAATAGTTACTAAAATGAAAGTCTCTTTCTCAAACACTGTTACAGTGTTTGCAAATTCAACAAAATGAAAGCTATATAGCGCATCTGTTATCCTCAAGAAAAGAAGAAACTGCCTATTTTTAAGTGCAGTTTTAAACAAAAATTGAACGAAATACAGAATTATCACTTGTTCATCACTTGAAAGCAATTTCACTCAAGGTATTTGCTAATACAGTCTTGTTGCAGTATTAGTTTCATGATCTCAGATTGTCTATTCTTTCTATAGTCACCTTAGATAGGAAAGAGGGGATTGTTTCACCAAATTTAATAAGTAATTCGTTCTTCCAGAACACTAAGAAGTTGTCACTAGTATTCTGCACACATTGCACTGTCCAAAAAGGCAAACAATCAAGGAACAAACCCTGCCTGGAGCAGACAGTATGATTCAGCTTTGACCTTCAAAATCCATCTTTGTGAATGCTACAGTTTGATATAGCATTAGTTTAGCTTGATGAAGCTCTATTAAGACTCCTTCAAATGTTCAGTTTTAGAGAAATATCCATAAAGTTTCTGATGTCGTTTATATAAGCATTCAGAAATTGAACTATTAACTTTATGAAGAACACTCACTAATGCCATTTCTCAAGTTCTTGAGCTTCTCCATCCTTTCTGCCCAATGAATGGAAAGAACCCCAATTTCGTGCCTACAACTTCAGAAAGCACAAACCTTACACTTAAGAACTTGTTAGAACTTGTATCTGCTCAGAAGCCTTGAGAAACAAAAAGGCTATCTCCTTCAGAGGCATTATCTGGCAATTTCATTTCCCAAAATAATGCACCTCAGAATAATCAATCAACTAAAAAAAAAAAAAAAAAAAGCCCCATCCCTCCACATCTATCAAGTGGTTGTCAAATTCAGCTTCTGCTCCGACTTGTCCTCCTCATAAGAAGTTTGTATGGATGTTTGTATGGATGTCAGCCCTGTTCAGTTACATCAAACTGTTACTAGCTAGATTCTGGCATTACAGATGGAAGCCAGAATTTTGAACTGCAGTAAGAAACACTGAATTACCCAAAAATTTTGATGTGATGAAGTAGCAGGTCAAAGCTTCATTAAAAATATCTTCCACTTGTTGCTGTACGCTTAAAACAACTGAAACTGATTTAATTGTCTAAACAACTGTGAGTAGCTTGTTACTGAAGAGCATACTAGAAACAACGTACTATTTACCTTTCTTCCTATTGCTCCGTTTTGTTTTTTTGGTGGAGGAGGTTCAAAAATCCTTTGCTGTTGCTGCGGAGGAAGGGTGGAATACAATGGAATGATTTTGATGTCACCCACTTCAGGACCTAAGTCATCAATTTCACGTTTTATCCTCTTGCACGCTTCATCAATCTCCTGCAAAACAAGAATACTAGTTGAAGGAACTCCGTGGAAAAGTTAGCCCATTTTATTTTAGAGCAGCTAATGACAACTATACTAATTCTACAGCCAGAAGAACAATTACAATAACTTCGCTTAAAATAAAAAATCCCAGGTGCTTGCCAAGTTTCCAATCAAATTTCCACAATGCTTCAAGATGCCTCTGCTTCTTCTATACTCTAATGAACAGCCTAATTTGCATTCAACATCCTTTTTCTTTTAGTCATGTTTCCTAATTAATTCTCTACAAATTGTACTAAAATTGAAATCTCTCACCCTGGAATATTAAACTGCACTCATGACCTTTTCAATTTTCACAATCTAAAAGAAATTGATGTGCAAGATATTTAAAATAAGCCAATTAAGCTTTAATGTCACGTATCACTAATGCAATTATATGGAAGATTTGCTTCATTGTACCTAATGAGAACAAACACCTTTACAGTATAAACATGGATGCTCAAAACCAAACCTCTTAATCCAGTGCTTCAGATTTTACTTTAAAATTAACTGAAATTCCATTTAAACCGTATAACAGTGACACACTCTGCAGATACAGATCGTTTCATGCAGCTTTTACCTTAGGAAAATACTGCATTTGCTGGTCTTTCTGACACAAGTGTTCAATGCAGCCCAATTGTTTACAATTAAGTTTCACTTTAGAACAAGAGAACTTAAGTCAGCTAGGTAGCCTACAGATATGACAAAACAATGAAAATTAGACCAACAAATAACGCAATTCATTAATTTCAACTTAAAAGTTACTGGTATAACTAATTGGTGCAACTAAGAGATAATGTAGTCAACTATTGATATTCCAGGTGAACCACTGATGGGAGCATAAAATCACTGTGACAAGAAAAACAGTCAGCAATAAGATGTCCACAACATATTGTAAGGAAAGAGGCCAGACTTCCCTTACCACAAATAATTCACCAGCCTGGAGTAAAAGCTATGCTGAAGAAACTCACACAAGCATAAAGCATCAGTTAGTACAAAGCCTCCACGAAAATCATTGCTTTAAATCGTAATTATGGAAACAAAAACAGCTTCCTTTTTGGAAACCATAAAATTCAGGGACAATCTATAACAAATCTGATAAGATTTGGTGGTCATCTTTATTGGTTCTAGAAAACTTCTCAGTTTTCAGCATAACTGTATTGAGCATGTTTTAAACAAGCACAGGCAGTACAATACTCATGTTCTGTACTGACCAGCACACGTAATTCATGTAAGCACAGCAAAGTAACAGCTACAAGGCCTACCTCTGGTGTCAAAAGGTCCTTTAATAGTAAGTCTAACACCCTCTGGCAGCATCTTGCCCATCTGAATGAACTGCAGGTATTTACAAGCCTTTTAAACAAAGGTGCATCCTGCCACCCAATCCAAGATACCCCTCCTAACAGAAAAGGCACACAAGAAACTGAGCTGGAATGCCCCCTACTGGTTTATTAACAAAGAACCAATTTCTTCACACCACTGCCATGCATGGAGTTCTGTCGATAAAACCTTTTAGAAAGCTCAGGAATAGCCTCCCAGTGCAAAGTAAAAAACCTAACAGAGCTGACACATCATACACAGCAGTTGAGTATTTCATCTAATGGCCTTTATGAAAAGGGGCAACATGTCAAACTAAGTAGGTGACTAACTCAGCAGCCATACTTACTCTCTCAAATTTGCACCTAATACCAAGTCATAACGAGCTGATACCTGGACATTCGTTGCCTATTTAATATATAATCAGACTGTCTTTCAAAAACACAAGCCAAACTTTAAGACAAAAAACTTAGCACAGACCTGAGCTCCTGGCCTGCAGATCACTTAACTGTTTCACAGAATTTCAACAGACTGCACTAACTGGGAAAGATCTGCTGCTGAACAGGATGCTTAATCCTCAACAGCAATGACTCGAGAATCCAGGACAGTTTTATACTTGAAACAGTAAAATACAAGCAAGCAGTGACAGATTAAGGCACCACACTCCTTAGGCCACACATTCACAGCCACTCATAATCTTTCAGGAGATCAACAAGTGGTGTTACTCCCCAGTTTCTAAACAGTTTCAAAGTATCCCTAATCAGAACTCACTACAGTGCTTCAAAACAGGAAAGAAAGTGCATAGAGAATCATCACCCTCTACAGATTTGCAGTGGTAACTATGGGCCTCTCACCAAAAGTTGCTTAAAGAATACAAGTCACCAAGAGCCACTGTCACTCATCTCAAAACAATAAAAGAGAACCCTGCAGTACTGGACTGTTTAATAAAGAAGTACAGTGGCAGCTTCCTGTATCTACACACTGGCAGACATTCATCTCTCTCCTTCAGCTGTACCCACAGCCACCCTCCAATTCCAGCAGCAGAGCACAACTCCCATTTCTGTCAGAGGGCTTTCCAAAAAGCTATCCCAAACCACACAGTATGAAAGACACCTGTAGTTAGAACAGTTTGGAAGTATTGAAGATTCAGATTTGTTTGTACTGCATGAAAATATTCAAATCTAACAGTATGACAGGTATGGCTGAATGCACAATCCTACTTTTAATCCTCTGAGGATTCAGCAAGCCTAATTCAACAGCCTTTACACACAAGTATGAAGGATTTTTCGAAAAGGCATTTTAATGTTTGCACATTTAGTCCATTACAAAACCTCTTCAAAAGGCATTATTCCATTACACAGATGTAAGATTTTTTCTTCTTGGAGAAAAAAAAAAAAAAAAAGGGAAGACAGAGTGAACTCACCTTAAACCATGACTGAAAAACTCCTCAAAGAGCCCTGACACCCACACTGATTACTTGGGGTACAGGATGAGAGGAGCCACAGTTAGAGCCATGACTGCTTAGAGCATTAGCACGAAGACCTGCCTCAGAATTAATCCAAGTAAGCCAGCAGTCTGACTGTTTTCAACTCCCTACTTGTGAGCAAATGCAGCACTGGGTGTGCCACTCCTCCAGGCTCTCACCACGTTGTCACATTATTCACTGTTTGATTCCTTCTTGAAATTGTGGCAGTTAGCCAGCTACAGCCTTCCAACCCAGGGATGGATTCCCAGCCTTGCCACACAGTTCAGGAAGGCCAAGCCCATATGGGAAGCAATGCTTTGCAGTGTTTTGTTTATAAAACAAAGCAAGAACATGGCATTCTATTTCCTTTTAATTTGTGAGAAGTGGTAACACAGCCATCTGTATTTTCAGGAGACAGTAAGTAGGTTACTTGTGCCTCTTGAATTTGAGGAGATTTTTACTCCATCTTAACCCACTTTTCCAAAAAGAAGGCAGGCTCATGACTACTGCCTGAACCAAAAAAAAAATAAAATAAAATAAAAAAAAAACCACCACCCTCAGATGCAGTAATTTTTATCTTTCTCACTGAAGCTGTGCTTCTCTGCAGCTAGAAATGCAAGGAGTCACAAGACAACACGGAAAATCTGAGAAAATCTGAGTTTGAAGCCTGTTGGCAAAAGAAGTCCTGAATTCTCAGAATGCCAAGACTGCTACTTATATTACATTTTAGCATCCTCTGGGTGAGAATAGCAGCAACTGCTACTCGCATCAAGCTGTCAAGAAACTGAAAGCACAATACTTCATTTTTTCTCTTCTCATGGCTGATCAATACAGCTACAAATACAAGCAGGAAATATTAACCAACCACAGAAAGGAGAAGCTGCAGGTCACTTTAAAGCTCAAGATGGCCTTTTCATAGCCTGGCTGTTTTGCCTTCATCTGTCTCATCCTGCTCAGCACTGCTTGCATCCCCTGTCCTAAAGGATCACATCCACCACGCTTTCTGCTTGCAAAACATGTAGAAAAACAACTTATCCTACAACAAGGCACATCAGATGGTAGAGTTGAATTCCTGCCCTTTAAAGAACTAAATCTCTTTCCCTTACCCCACAAGAGTAAATAGAAAACTTTCCACACTGCTTAAGGAATAGCAAGGGAGCAGTCAAAAGCCTGTTTCTTCAGTCCAGAGGTAATCTGAGAAGGCACAACAGAAAGCTGTCAATATTTAGACGTGAGAGGGTTATAATTGACAGTTCTCCTATGGCTCAACAGGCTTATCTGGAGATGAATTCCCACTCCATACAGCCCTCATCCCTTTGGTTTGTATTAGTAAATTTTCTTTTAGAAAAGTAAGACTGAAAACATGAACAAGCCTTAATAATGCCATGGTTTTTTTTTGTTGTTGGTTTGATGCGTTTCCCCAAAAGACCTCACTTTTGAAAGCCTATTCACAGAAAATCTAGATATGTCTTTTGAAGATCACCTGTGTCAATTTAATTTAGAAACATATTGGTTCCTGAGGCTCTGTGTCAGGACATACAGTTAAACTGCCCCCTCTAAGCTAACAATCAAATTCAATAACCTTGATTTCCTTCCCTTTGTGTGCAGTACCCATTCATGCTATCATGGCTGAGGCTTGAACTTGCACTGGAACTAAACAGCAGTTCTACCCAATGACCAACAGAAAGCTGCCCTGAGCCACTGAGGCGCTACAAGTGCCAGCAAACACTCTGGCTCAAGGGCTGAATGTGCCAACATCCACTTAACTTGCTGGTCAGGCTCCACTCAATCTTAAGACTGAAACTGTATCTCATTAACTTCCAAAAAACTGTTTCTACAAAAAGATGGAGACTAATGCTGTCGTTTTAAGAACATTTAACAGAACAATTTGAAAGTCTGGCATACAAAAAACCATCGAATGATTTTGTAAACATGGTCCTTGGGAACATTGCTTTTAGAAGCCTTTTCTTCTTCAGCTGACACCGTACTGTAGGCCTTACACCCACAGCAGAATCCCTTGACATCGGCAGAACTTACAGACTGCTCCAGTTCTTAAAATCTTTTAAATAGGAGATGGCACTCTTAACTACAGCAGATCAGCTGCTACACCATACAGTTCAGATTCAGATTCATCTTTGGCAAGCAAGCCAGACAGACATAACTGTTTAACCTTGAAGGAAACAAATGCCAAAACATTTGTGAAATTGCCAAGGCAATTTTATCCTTTGTAAAATGATACAGGAGAGGAATGCATACATAAAAGGCTCTGCAAACCAGAAATATTTCTTAGACACCTTAGGAAACTGCAGGAGAAGAGGGAAAGCCATCACAGGGCGCAACCAGCCGCATCCGGCTTTGATGACAAACCTAGAAATTTCATCTTTGTCCTCAAGGCTGCACAGAACTTCATCAATTCCTTCCCTTCCTCTGCCCCCCAGGAAAGAATGCAACATACTAAGATGAGGAGGAAACAACTGCCAAAATGACTGGCCTTTTGAAATGCACATTCCAGGAGATGCTCAGAACACAGAGAAACAGAACTCTAAAATGGGAGGGAGGTGCAGAGGGCAAGGAAGAAATGGTCTTACAATGATCAACACTTGACCACAGTTGAGAATGCCTCTGTCAACAAGTCAACACTAAGCTTGTCGCAGCATGATTCAAGATCTCTTAAATTGGCCAAGCTGAAATGTTTAACACTGACGTCTCAAATAAACAAAAAGCAAGAAACTTCATTCCTTTAGCACTTGACCACAATTACCAGTGTTACTCTTCTTCTAGTTTACAAACCTCAACTCCTCATCACATTCCGTGGGAAGCTGAAATGAGACAACTTGTGCTCACTGCAGTCCAGTATACCTAACTCTCTTAGCCTTGCTCAACCACTACTGAGACTAATGAAGTTGTTAAATTTTAATCCTCGTAAGTCTCTGCTACTTTCTTTCACAGTTTCACTGCTTAAGCAACCTGTAAAGAAACAAAGATGTACCTTTAAAAATAGATCTTCATTTATAAGGCATTCTGCCAAAACCTCAAAAATGTTTTGCAACTCTTTTGTACACCAACATCAGTTTTACCAAGCATCACATTTTAAACCTTTCTGGAACACTGACATCAGAACCTCACAGCACTATTGCCTAGTATCTTTATCTATATTCAACAACAACAGCGTTGATCTGTACTTCAAATATCCAGATATAGTCTGGATTCATCCTCCTAAATACATGACGATGTATTTGGCTTTACAGAGAAAAGGGTATGAGGTGGCAGAGGACACGCTTTGCATTCACAAGTGTCTGAGGTACTAAGACACGCAGACAGATCTACACAGTTTTTATATCATTATTTAGGCACTCCATGAGTTTCACCTATAATGATTTTACATCTACATTCCTGATCTTAATGGAGTGCAAAAACTAACACTGTTTAACAACTCTGTAACAACTCCAGCTCTCCAATACACCAACCGCCTCCAACACACCAACCACCCCGGAGATCTGCAGGTGAGCCAGTCCTGAGGCATCTAAAAGGAATTTAACAGATTCACATCTACACAACTAGACCATCAAATTTGTGATCTCAATGACTGAGAACAAAACTGGCAAAGCCTATTATTATTCAAGACAGGCATGAAATAATTATATTCAGTTAGTTATGAACAGAATTCCCTGTCAGATTTTCCAGTTTCACTTGTGACCGACCTCAGACATCTTGGCCTACAGTTACCCAGGTTCTCACCTCTTTTTTTTTCCCCCCCTCCCGATATTGACATAAAACATGAATATTACTTCCATCTGAAATCTCCCTGATATACCAAGGGAATGGGCACATGGGTGTGCTTAGATCAACAGATGACCTCTCCTCCTTGCAGGAACTCTGGGAAACCTGTCCTGTTTCAAAACGTTTATTCTTAATTTCGGTTTCAGAACATCCTCTCATTGCTAATGACCTCAAAAGCAGCCCACACAACATGTAGATATTCTCCTTTTGGGTTCTGGGAAGGAAATTTCTGTATCAGTAACAGCAATTTCTATTTTCATCTACTTAAAGACTTGCATAGATTCCTTTGGTTTCCTAATGTGTTTCCAACTTTTATTTTGGAGTCTGGCAATGCAATCTTCCCTGATAAGACAACTCCTGGTTCCATCATCAATTTTAACTCCCATTAATTGTCTATTTAAAATCACTTCAGGTTCAGTGGGAAGCAAAGACTAGAAGGTATCCTCTCCACGCCTGAGACCACTACATTTAATAATCTAAAGCCTTCTAAATATCTCAAGAGAGTTTACACTTGCATGCTTTCACCTAAGACACCACTCTCTGTGTAACTTCATTTGGATTTTCTGAAAATAAAGAAAAACAAGAACTACAGAACATTTCTAGCCAGAGGAAAACAAACAAAAACACACCAGCACAACTGCAAGACTCAAGCTACTGAACCTACAGGATCCAAAACAAATAGCAGTACCTCCACCATACTTCTCAGCTCCATAAATTCCAACAGACTATCACTTCGGACTCAGTAGTAGAACAAGCCCGGACTTTATTATAATGCTCAGAGATGAACGTTAACAAAAAAGCCCCAAAGCATCATGAAGCAAAGAAAACAGTATATTTCCAATCTTCTCCACGGAAGCTAAATCAGACTTCAGCTCCACACTAATTGGCTGAATTCACACTAGCTCCAGGCAGAGCTGCTCCACTGTCAGTACCATCCATGCATACATTCACTGGAGAACTCTAGATAAAAAGCAGAGGATGGTGGCTTACCAATGCAAATTAGTGATTCCAGAAGACAGAACAGATATAATAACGCATACTTGTCCCTATATGTATCTTAGGCACGTGGTTTTGTAAAGCTTTTGTGTACACACCACCCAGTAAATTAACCAGAAATCAAAGAGCTTACTCACACTATAGAATAGAGTCCCTCTCTCAAGCAGTGGTGAACACTAAAGGAATGAGTTTACAGACATTTGCCAAACATGAAAGCAGAGTTGTGCCTACAGTTGATATCATCAGAAGACACCTTTTTTTTTTTTTTTTCCAAAAAAACTCCCATGAAGGTCTCATCAAATAATTCAGACCAATATACAGCAATTGATACAGTAAAGACATCACTTGTAACTGAAAATTAAAAGGGCACGTGTTTGTTCCTCATGGAAGGTTAAAGATCAGCTTGACTTAGTACTCTGGTTAAAGACATCAAAATCTGCTGAAACAGACGCACAGCAGTATTTCTTTCTGTCACCACTGCTTCCCTCCACCCACTTGACACAGTTGTTTCATTAATTCTCCCATTTACCTCTGAAATAGAGCTTCTAATCAAAACTTTAAGAAGCAGACTTCAAAGCCATGGTCCTTTAAGTATTTTCCACTATCTGTGGTTTTAACTTGCAGCAATATTCTAAATGAAGGAGGACAGATGTAAAACCAGAGTATCTACCTTTAGAGGGACAGTCACTATGTGAGTTCTCTAAGGGAAGAAACTATCTGCCAGAAGACTTTCCAATCAAGTATCTTAAAACTGATCTAGGAGGCAACGCAGATGGATCTGTATGACCAGCAAATCTACTCAAGAGACCTGTGCACCTTTAGCATCACAAGTTAATTGCGCAGTTTCTTCCCCCCTGTGGCACTGAGCTGTTCCCAACCCTTTGAAGGATCTCTTCAACTTAAGTACCTGCAAAAAGAATGAGTCAGAAGAAGGTGCTTGAGGGAGGGAGTAGAGGTGAGGACAATAGAATTGACTAAAGGAAACAAAAAAAAAAAAAATGCTGAGCAAGACTTCTGTAGAATTAAATCAGGCACATTTCAAGAAAACAATCACCTGCAAATTCTAATTAGCAGTACCTCCACTACTAAGGAAAACTAATTAAAGAGAAAAACTCAAATATTTCTGCTAGCTGCGTTTTACTCCCTACCAGAAATTTTAGATTGATCCAGTCAAGTAATCTTTCACAATGCTTACACTTTTATCTTTTCTCTATCACCGTCTAACAGAGACATTCGAAGGACTGTCAGAGCAGATTAGTATGAAACACACAGTTTACATCATTTACACCAGGCAAAAGATTTAAGATTTCCAGAAAATCATTTCTTCTCACAGTTTAGCTTAAGTGCTCTTGTACAATCCTCTTTCACAAGCCACCAAGTCCATTCCAGAGATATAACCCCCGTTATTTGTGGTACAAAGACTACAATGTAACACTCAAACCCATTATTACTATTACAACTGACAGCTCTCAGCAACAGAACCAAAATGTTACTCCTCAGCTAAGTTGTGTAATATGTATCCAGAAGTGCACAGAAGTGCATTTTCCATCAAAACATCATACTGCCAGGCACCCAGATCTTCTGAGTTCATCCAGCACACCCTGGGTTTCATACCCTAGGTTTTTACTTTAGAAGTAAAAGACTAAGATGAAAACTTCCATTTTAGAGAGGTCTTGCAAAGCATATGCTCATTGCAAATGCATTTTGAGTGCTTAATCATTGCATGTATGGCAGGTGGAGTTCTTCACACCATTTCTGAATGATGAACTAGAACAAAACTAAACTTATCAGTCTATACAACTCACTTAAACAGTTTCTGCCTGAAATAATGTATGAAAGAAGGAAAAAAATACCTCCTGTCCAGTAAGAAAGAGTAAAAGATCTCCTTCCTCTTCTTCACACATGTGAATCTGGATCACTGTTCGAATGGCAGCCTCAAGGTAATCCCTTTCTGGTTCTGGAGTATAGAATATCTCCACAGGATGGGTGCGACCCGGGATAGTTAGAAGAGGACAGTTATCAAAGTAGATCTGAAACTTGCCAGCATCTAAAGTAGCGCTCATAACTATAACCTGTAGAGGTTTGGAGGACAAAAAAAAAAAAAACAGCTTATTCCAAAGGTTGACAGCAACCTGTGAAATGTTACACATACAACACATAGTAGCATGAAACTATGCAACAGTAGCCATGATTTAAGCCTGCCTTCATCCTTTGAATATAGCACCTTTGTTTCAAGGTTCCCCCCCCACAAAACAAAACCCTAAAGAAATGTGTAAAGGTTCAGCTATAACAGTCTTTCTAGTATTACCCTTCAATACAAACTGCACAAAAACCTTCGTAGAGTTACCTTTCCAATACAGTTCATCATGAACAGATCAAAAAGCCTGCTGATCTATGTAAGTTGATTTTTATAACCAGCAAGAGGTAAGCACATAGATACTCTTCTTCACTATGACTAACTACAAATGACATGCTGTTGGGCTTCATCATTACTGACCTTCAAATCAGCTCTTTGTCTTACAACTTCTTTCAAAACTCCCATCAAAATATCAGTAGCCAGTGTTCTCTCGTGGGCCTCATCAAGAATTATAACACCGTAGCGCTCCAGCAAAGGATCATTCATCGCTTCCCGAAGTAACATACCATCAGTCATATACCTGAATACATACAAAAATAGTATTAAGTGTGATATAGGATCCTCTTCCATATTATTCACTAGGCTATTTGAAGAATCTTATTTTTAAAACAGAAACATGAGTAAACTATTCGCAAGACAGCAACAAACCCAATTAAATTTTCAA
Organism: Penelope pileata; assembly: GCA_013396635.1. NCBI lineage: Eukaryota > Metazoa > Chordata > Aves > Galliformes > Cracidae > Penelope > Penelope pileata. Next base: position 1,578,758 of record WBMW01002256.1, read on the forward strand.
ATAGAAACTACTGGACTATAAAAGAAGCCTGTGAGTAAGGACAAAGCTTAAAAAAACAGAAGGGTAAACAAGTTTTGGCAACATTTATGATTAGTCTGAAGACTTACTGGCAGACTTCCAGGTCTATAAACTAAAGACAGTAAAAGAAACAAAACCGCATGAACTCAAATCCTAGAGATACTATTTCTGCAATTGCTTCTTCTCTTTCTTCTTACTTGCAGAATCACCTGTTCACTATGTTTTCCCTTCTCAGTTCAATTTCTTTTTGCACATGAACTTCACTCTCAGCCTTCAGATACTTCTATAAGTAGAAGAGAAGACCTCTTCAGGTAGCAAAGCAATATCAATGTAAACAAACACGACTTGTGAAACCACGTTGCATGGAACTGTTTCTAACCGATTATTCTGAACATCATCTGCAAACAATGCATTAAGAGGGCCTGGCTCCACCCACAAAGCACAGGAATCTAGAACAACTGATAAAAACATCAGCATACTCCAACTTCAGATTACATGCTCCAGAGCTAGGCATAGTCAGTTCTAAAACCTACTAGTAGCTCTTCCTACTGGTGAAGTAAACTACTGAACTTCACCAGGATTACCCTGGGTAGCACATTAGCATTGACAAAGAAGTCAGCTGAATGCATAACATGACAAGAAAATGAATGCCTGAAGGGCTTTATTCTGAATAGCACCTTGACCATAAAAACATCTCTTCAGATCACCCTCCTCTTAATCATCACTTGAAATCAACTTCCAGACAGTCTGTGGATTTCTTTTAAGAGGAACAACTCATTTGAGTCTACTCAAGCCCCACACCCACGTTTCTCTCACCTGATGCTATAAGCCCACCTTTCTTCTCCACTCAGAGATGCAGAGTGTTTGTTCATTCCTCTCCTCCTCATTACTCCATTCAAAACTTTGCTAACACCCTTACAGCCCTGTGATTCCCCCAACCCTCAAGAAGGCCACGTTATTGGACAGTTGCCATACTTACTTCAGAATGGTTTTTGCACTACTGCAGTCTTCAAATCGAATTGAGTAACCAACCTCCTGGCCCAGCATCACATCCATCTCATCAGCAACCCGCTGTGCCACACTCATTGCGGCAACTCTCCTGGGCTGGGTACATGCTACTCCTCTCTTTGGTCCAGGTAACGAGCGCATGTAGTCAACGCACCACTGAGGGATCTGTCAAGAATAAAATTCAGTTTCAACCACACTCTTAATAGCCAGATGCAATGTATAACACCCCTGCATCATGTGAAGTAAACATAATTCCACTGAGACGCTGATTGTATGCACAAAAATATCCAGAGCAGGGAAGCAGACAGACTAGCTAGTTAGACCCAACACCACTAAGTAAAGCACACTCACATTAAGCAAGTACCCGACTATCTCTGAAGTCATCAGGGAAATACAGTACCTTCGAGCACTGTTAGTTCAGCGGCTTACACAGAGTTAACAGCAGCCATTATGCTCCAAAGCAGAAAGATCAAAGTTAACATGCCAAGATGGAGATCAATAGCACAGTTAGGTGTAGATCCACAGTAAACAAATTACACTTTGTCACTTTAAAGAACACTGCTTATTAATGCAGATTAAGCAAAATATTTATTTTAATGACAAAAATTGGCTAGCCAGAAATCATGACAAATAAGTGATTAGTTCCGTTCATTTGGTTAACTCCTGTTCTTTGGAAATTTTATCAACAAGCTATGAAATCTTAGTCTTCCCAGTTCCTATTTTATTTGTCAGGCAGTAATTTTCCAGGAATTCAGAAATAATAAGCAGCTCTATTCAGAAGAATTTCTGAAGTCAGTAACAGCTTGAAGAAAATTAACGTGTTTCCTCATAAAACATTACATAGAACATCTCCAGGCAGAGCTAGTTCCAAGTCTACCGATCATAAAATCTGCTCCTCCTTAGTAACTGGTTTTAAAAGTATTCTGAAAAGCTCATGCTTACAGAGAAGTGTTACTATTTACACATTGAACCAATACAGAATAACAGAAAAAGCTGTGTAGTTTCAGGTAGCCTGGGAAGATTTCTCTTCAAATACTACATTTCCATAGCAAAATGTAAACAACTGAACACTAGAACATATTCACAACAGACAATTGTCAACTGTAATGAAAAGCTCTTTTTTCTTGAAATGGAGAACATACCATCATTGTAAGTATAAAAAAAAAAAAAAGCAAAGACTAACAGAATTCTGAACAAAAACAACTCAAATAGGAAATTCTATTCAAAACTAAAAGTAACAGTAGCTCTTGAATACTGATGACATGAACTTGGAATCCTATCCAGTAGCACATACACACTTCCCAAAGTGCAGTGTAAAGAAATGAAGTTGCTTCCCAAATCACTTGTGAAAACTCAGTTTTATGCACGAGGTGAAGCTTCTTAAACAGAGACAACCCTGAAGGGAACTTTTAAGCAGCAGGTCTGTCAGGACAAAGTCACGGGAAATAAAAATAATTTAGAGGCTGTTTTCCAGGTAACAGCAAGATCTACAACACTAGTGCCAAATGAAGGACAAAGGCTATGTAGACTTCAACACAGTAACCTGATTTAGACAATCACCAGAATAATTTTCACATCCAGCTTTAAAAGACTGTGACGTACATTTTCTACATCAGTCACAATCACTGTTGGGAATATGGAACAACCTGCATCATCTTACAGAACATAAAGTCAACTCTATTGTCCCAAAAAATTATGTATCATCAAAACCCCAAATTTCCTTAAAAAACATAACATAATCAATATTGAAAGGATGAAAACTAGCTCAAGGTTAAGCACCCCTTAACCTCAAGGATTTTTTCCATCAAGACATTTTCAAATATAACCACCATAAAAAAAAGGGTAGGTCTACACAAACACAGGGGGGCCTGGGAGAGCAAAGAAAAGCAGTGAGGGCTGTTACAGTCCACTTTTAAGTCAAAAGAAACCCATGTTTTTAAAGGGATGCAGAACAGGCGAGGGAAGTGGACTTTCTTTTGCCCGTTCTGAGCTATTCCAATCCACTGAGAACTTTCTCTGTTAAAACTTCTGTGGTTCTTCCCAGTTTTCATTGGTTAATAGTGGAGTCCAACTTCCACTCATGTCAGTCCTGCAGACTGCAATGACAGCAAGAGATTAAGCCACACTCAGGATAATGGTGCTTCTAAACTTCCATTGCCACAAAAACTTGCTGAAGAAGTGGCATTCTTTGTATTACAAACATCCTTCCTCCTTATAGTTAAAACTCTCAGTAAAAGCAGATGCTACTCTACTATTCCATCTACAGATGAAATTTAAATTATTAAAGCAGCACCAGGAGCATTCTTACATTTAAAAGGGAGTGTACATTGCAAACAGCATATTTAACTTTTAAATGAGATTCAACTCATCCATTCCATAATTACAACGCTGAACTCATTCTGAGTGAATGTTTAAAGAAAACAATTTAGAAGCTTAAGATTAAATTACAAAGCAAGACACTGCAATGCTGGAGACATGAAAATTAGAAGTCTTGGTTTCCAATATACTTCAGTATATTTTAATAGATAGAGTTTAATATGGAGGGCGTGGTTTTTTGTTTTTTTTTTTAATTTCTTTTTAAATAAGTATTTGTGGAAAAAGACTTTCAGAAAAAGTTATCTCCTATTATTTCCATTGCCAGAGCCAAGCACCCCAAATCTGGGGCTCTTCAAGACTGAAGGGAAAACTTGGACTTACCAAGTGGGAAAGGTACCTGACAGATGGCAGCTCACTCTGAAAATTCTCTCTTACTATAGCCTCCTGGCCATGGAAGGTAAGAATCATTTTGGAAGGACAACTCCTATCAGATTTCAAAGGATGCTAACTTTATAGCAAATAAAAGCAACCATAAACAGTAAATGTACACATTAAGTTTGAGCATTCAGCCACAGAAGAATATTTATATTGCTCTTATCAATGAAAGCAAGGAGATAGAAGAAAGACAACCACTCCTTAACTTGTTTTAAAACAGCACTTTGCCACAAAAAGAATGCTACACTATCATATGGAAATTTTCAGTTTTCCCTAATTGTCAGCAGAATCATTTTCAGTGACACATTCCTACAAAGGACTCAAAATATATCTGCAGTCTCACAAAGAAGCTCATAGGAAGCACCAAAGCTTCCAAGACAGTTTATGTGCTTTTGGCAGCTTAAGTCTTACTTTTAAGAAAGATGCTTCATTTTTGGAAAGGACTTCAGAAACCTTAGGGGTAAAGTAGTAACACAATTCAGTAGAAGCTTCACACCTTGGAAATGACATGATAGCAAGCCATAGCTGAAGTTTAAACCATAGATGTTAACAATACACTCCTACATCTACAACTTCTCAGATTATGCAGTGATTTATTTTTTTTTTAAAGTAGGTGTGGTGTTAGGTTTTTCCCCCATTTTGTTCAGCATGAACACCATCTCTTCCAAGTAACTATACAATTTTTTTGAAGAATCCTTTAATATTCTGGTCTCAGCTGACACATTAAAAAAGCAACACAGCCCTAAGGCACCTTGCAGAAACTGGTTCTCAAGGTGTGCAGCAACAAGGGCAGAACTTCACATCATTCAGGCAGATAGATGTATTCACTGTACTATGTCCTTCACATTTTCCAGACTTGCAAATTTTATGACTAGAAATTTCTTTAAGACTTACTGTAAGTTAGCTATTATACATTTTATGAAGACTAGAACACGCTTCAGTTTTTCATTTTCTGTCTAGGTGAAAGAAAATTTAGCAGGTTATAGAACAAAGGACTTTCTTACATCACTTTTCCACAAAGATTTTAAACAGCAAACCAGAGGACAGTTCTAAGAGTTGAGCAAATCTGTTCTGCTAGAAATACAACAACGTATGCCTTCTCTTAAATCTCCCTCATTATTACCAAACCCCAAAACTCTTAAGGGCTACTGAAGCTCTGCAGATCTGCTGGCACTGAGGAAGATCACATCAGATTTGCATCTGATGTTCCAGCTGCCATTAAGTTCAGACCTGCAGCACATTTCATAAAACACTAACAAGCACTTCTATAACATTTTTCCTACTTTCAAGCTGCTACCCACATAAACAGCTAAACAGAAATTTGGAGCCATCATCTCAGCTTGTGGATCAGTACACTTCTAACAGAAATTCTATCCTCATTTACTTCTGTATTCATTAAGCAAATGAAACATTCATCAAGCCAGTTCTCCTCATGATTTGCGAGGTGTTTTTGCACAATGAATTTCAAGAAACCAAATGAAGTTTCAATCCTCACCCCTAACAACAGCCTCAAACCTTTTAAAACTACAGTATCACATAAATAGGAACTCACCTGTGTTGTTTTACCAGACCCGGTCTCTCCAACCAGCACAAATGACTGATGCCTGATCAAAATATCCGTAAATCTTTCTTTATACTCCCAGACAGGAAGTTGCAGCCGTTTTTTCAGGATGTCATAATAGCGAGGTGTATGTGGTAGATTTGTGAAAGGGTTAATACTGTGTGGAATCATTGCTGGCTTCATAGGTGGTAACCCAGCAGCAATGAGCGTAGAGTTGGATGCAGCTCGCAATTCTTTTTCCTTCTCTCTTTCTCTGTCACGTTCTCTATCTCTGTCACGATCCCTGTCACGATCTTTCCGGTCATCACGGTCCCTGTCTCGGTCACGATCCTTCCTAAAATGAGTTAGGGGAAACAGCAGAAAATTAGATACTTGGATATTTAAATGCAAAGCACAAATTTGAATACAAATTGACTTTAAAGGTTACTAATATAAAGTGGATATAAACTAAATATTTCACAGAGTCCTGCAGTTACGTGCAGAGCACAACCATTCGTGTTTCTAATAGTCAGTGTCCATCAGTCACTGCACACAAGCACTGCCACCCTTCCTCTTGGGGCTCTCCACGGTCTTGCTTGTAACATCTTAACCCCCTCCATTTAATGGCTGTCTGTAATCCCCAAGATAATCCAGACTTCTCACAATTCCTCCCATCCCTGCTTGCTGTTAGTGCAGAAAAGTACTACTCTTCTTGCCTACTTAGCAGAACAATTATGCCAGCTGAAAAACCTAACTTATGACAGACAAGACCCGAGACAGTTTGATTCTAACATCCCACAATTATTTTGTAGCTTTTCTATAAGTCTTTTTAAGACTTAAACCCATCACAGTTGCACTGTTGTCCCCAGCAGCGCCTCCTAGCACCTATTTCAACACGCAGCATGCAGGCAGTCCCTTTCGCTACCAAGCCTGGAACAACAGCATCCTCACTGCTATAACTGCATCATTCATAGAAATCTGGATTACCCAAACAAATGTCAGAGTAACTAGTCCACCTCTTCATAATAAAGATGAACACAAACTAAAGAACATGTACATAAAGAAAAAATAGTTATTACACTCCAAGTTACTGATTTACTCAATTTTGTTCATTGTCTCCAGATTAAAATCATCTACAAAGCTAAAATAAAGGTAGCAATTGTCAAACAAAAATTGTCAAGGGCAAATGATCCACATTAAAAATCAACACCTGACTCTGAAGATGTGTACTTATTTTCACATATAATTTCACTCCTGCTACTGAACACTGATACACTCACCAAGAAATCTCTACTTTTACCCAAAGTTCTCAACATGTTCTCAAAGATCCTCAACTTACAGTGATTTAAAATGTGACACATTTTAAACTACTGCAAGTTAAAAGACTATTGGTATTTTTGTCTGCAGAAATGAGCGTATCCTCATCACTTTTTTGTGCATTAACAACTGAAATCTCATCAGAAACTCAAAGAACTGTAAATAAACACCAACTTCAGAGTAAATGCACATATAAACATTTTTAGGAATAGTTATTAAGGGAGAAGAGAACCTCCCCACTTCTTTATCTGCACTCAGACTTGTCTAAGAAGTAGAACAGAACAGGGTCTGGATTGTTTCTTTTTAATATGTGGCTGTCTTTGAAATAGAAATGGTAATGTAATAAGCAAATTCTAACTTACAGTAACCAAGGTTATATTAGTAATGATATTACAATTCTTAATTCAGAATGTCCTGGAGATCAGGAAGGAACAACACTTTTTGTACAATTAATTTATATAGGCCGCATTCACTCCCTCAACACAGGGCCTCAGCGGTTTTCCCAAACAACATTTGATCATTTCTTTTAACGCAGGCCCATGGAAAAGAAAGAAGGCCCACCAAACATACTGCTTATTGCCACTGACCTAACTCACTTTTAGACATGTTTTCCTAAAGCTTTGGATGCTGAACTATCTAAAAAATGAAGGTCCTTTAAGATCATTTGCTTGGATCTAAGACACCACAGCTCCAACATAACCAATGTGCTCAAATACCCCCCAAGCTAGAAATCCCTTCTTACTGTAACGCAAAAGGCAAATATTACAGAACCCAAGAGGTTCTTATACCCTGCCAGAGAAAAGTAACCTGTCGCAAACTGAAGGAACTAGGCTCCATAATGCTACGCTTAGCAGTAGAAGAATCTAACAGCATGAATCAGACAGGAATCAAGCTCTGCGTTTTGTAGTTAAAGAACTATTCACAACCAGCATTTCTAAATACCTGCAGATACTGGGATAAACAGATGTACGGACAGGCAGCAACTGCCCTCATCAGAAATCAAGAGGTGTGTTAAAGCATTTTAGCTATGGTAAAACCCAAGTAAAATGCAACAACCTAGTAAATGCTTTAGGGAAGTAAATGGTGTTTTTTGGTGACTGTAGTTCGGTTTTGGTTGGTTGGCTGATTTTGTTTCGTTTTTTGTTTTTACACTTGGACCAGATACCAATGAAGAAGAGCTAGAAAGAGAAATCCGCCATGAGCAGACTATTCCATGCTTGTTTAATTAAGCAGCTGTCAGAAGCTTGCACTGAGCAGATCAAGTCCAGCATCAGGTAAGCTTCAAACACATAAACCAGCACACGTGCTAGAATGAACACACACATGCTGTTGACAACCATTCCCTTGCATTGTAGTGAGCACTCCAGTGGCCCTGTGAAGAACAAGCCCTCCCCAGCTTGGTCCCCTTCCACCAACATTAATCCCAACTCAAATCAGTTCTCTTCCAAACACTTGCAGCACAAGAGTGGAGGGGGTAGCACTGCCTTCAGTGCTGGCAGCAACTGGTGTGGGTTTAAAGCACCTATACAAATACCACCTCAAGGACGAGACGCTTGACTTAACTGACTACAAGCCTGATCCAGAATGGAAAGTTCTGTTACTCCCCAATTCCTGTTATTTTGTTTAACTCTCGCAGCTGTTTACTCACACAAGAAAAGGAACCCATCAAGTTCTATCTACAAAAGTCAACTTAAAGGTTAACCAAGGGAGCTGATTCTCATTTTTGTCTCAAAAATGTTTAAGAATATAAAGAGGGGAACGAGATCTCAGAACAGAAAAAACACAACATATACGACCATCCTCTAATTTCATCACCAACATTAGTCTTTTCATAATTGCACTTTTTCCCAAAAGCGTTTCTCAGGCTACCACTATTCCTGGAGCCTAGCAGACACATCCAGATGCCTCACATCAACAAGGGAAAGGAAGAATGACAGTTATGTACCAAATGTATTTGCTCAAACTTCTGAAAATGCAACTTGGTAGTTCTTCATTTGCCAACTGTCACGTTTAAGTTACTTCTCATCTTTGCACTTACAACACTGACCACACACACAAAAACAATATAGAAGAATCAGAACTTAATCACATCTGTCTTGTGCACAAAGTCGATAACAATCTCCATAATCAGGAGGGATTTGGTGGTGGGTTTTGTGGGGAATTTTTTGTTCCTTTGTTGGGTTTTTGTTCTTTACGTGAGGCTGCCTGGTCCACAGCCTGCTTTCACCTCCTCATGTCCACACATATCATGCAAATAAATGAAAAAACACAGTAACAACCACTGAATTAGAGGATGGAAAGCATGTAAAAGTAAAAATGAAAAACAAATGACAAAGTTAGACTTCTGCCACGATGAACAGCGGCTTAAGCACATCTAACAGAGTATCAATTATATGCATATTTTTGCCATCACTAAAGAGACATGGCAACAGTTGTTTGCCGTTGATGAAAAAACAATGCAGTTCTAAACTGGGATTTCTGCTCTTTATCCAAGAAAGTGAAATATTATCACTCAGACGAATGTATTGCACTAACACAGCAACTGATGTTACACAACACCAAATGGAGTTAGCTATGGCTGGGAAAATTCTAATAAGATTTTAAGTTGTGCGCAAGCAATCTGCACAGCAACACTGTAACAGAAGACTTACCAAACAATTCATATCTTCCCAGAAAGGATTTTTTCCTTCATGGATGCTACTTCAAGACAGGAAGGTAACATACCCTGCCTATGCTTAAGGTTACAAGAACAGCGACAAGCCCATCAGCCTGGCATCAGTGCCAGGTGGGGCTGCACACAGCAACAGGGGCCTCAATGGAGAAGGAATGATGTACAGCCACTCAATATAACTTTGTTATCCTTAGGTCACCCAGTCTGAATGCAAGGCACACTGCATTTGATGTCGTATCTACTCAAGGAACTCATTCAGCTTAACCCAGTTCCAAACCCAACCACACTGCACAAAGGCACACAGCACAGAGGACATGTACACACACGCTGCTAACGAGGACGTGCGCGTCCCAGCCCTCCACGTGCTGTACAACCTACCAATCCCTCAGCCAGTCGGCACAAGGTAAGATCAGCATGCCTCATGCTAGATGAGCCAACATCGCCAGAACACCAGAAACAATCACAGCCAACAGCTCTGCTTCCAGGGACTTGCTCCTAGGCCTCTGCCATTTAACGCTTAATGGCAAAGGAAAGGACAAAGATGCACAAATCCTGTACCTGGAGAGTTTTTAGGTGCAATAAAGGCCAAAGACATCTCTGTGAATAGTTTGTACCTCTACTGGGCACTGACGCCAGTTCTTATAAGATGAGAAGACTAGGAGTTCAGAACAACAGTAAGAATAATGCTAAATAATAAAACTATACCAAAAATGCAAAACCCACCAACCTCCAACAGACTTGTGATTATCTGTGCAACCAAATGTGCCAGCTGCAACATTCAAATAACGCCCAACTTTGGCACAACCATTTGAAAACTTTAAAGAATCTGTGCAAACAAGAAATGGTATATGTGCCACGTGTCCATACACTCAAAAGTTATGCAAACTTCTGGCAAATCAGGAGAAAAATGCGTTAGAGGAGATAAACAGCTCGATCCACTTCAGTAGAAAAAAGACTATGGCAAGCCTATGTGCAGGAAATAGCTGTTCAAGAATAAACATTTCCATTCAACAGAGAAAAATGCATCAAACTAGGGGCTAGGAACTGGAGCTACACACACACCCCTTGAGCACAAGGCAAGTTCTGTTCCTGGACTGTTCATCAGCAAACACCAACTGTTCTGGCAGCCTTAGTTCACGCAAGTTTTGAGAGCACGAGGGCCCATTTTTCCTCAGGTAAGTGCCCTAAACAATGCTGTCGGGCTTTAGAAAGGGGAGTTTCTCTGCTCCCCCATGGGCAGGCCACATAAACACAGCTCTCCTTCCTGTTCCTTTGCTCTTTAGGATCGCACCGCATTCGGCGAGCCACCCCCGCCTAGAAAGGGGAACAGAGACGGCACCAAAACGACTGAACGGCTGTGAGCAAGTGGGCAGCACCATCATTTCACCAACCTTCACCAACAACAGACAGAGCTGGCGCACCGAGGCCTGATACTGCCTCGTGCAAAACAAAGAGAAA
>WBMW01002256.1:1590000-1673369 GCA_013396635.1 Penelope pileata
CCACAGTCCGTCCCGTTCCCCTGGGCGGGCATGCGCTGCAACGGGAGTTTCCACAGCGGGAGTTTAAAACGGGATAACAGTGGCACATACGTTTTTTTAGGCTGTCGCAGGCTTCCATGGGTACGTGAGCCTCTGGTGTAGAGAATGCAATCTTTCACAAGTGATCTGTAGCAGCAGAAACTATAAAAACAGTGATGTTCGAACTGCAAACTATAAAAGCACTTGTGACTTTTGACTATTCAAATGTAAATGGTAAGTATTCAACGTGTTTTGTGAAGAAAAAAGTAATTAACTGTCTTTCAGAGAGCCAGAAACACCATTTTTGCCACGTCCAATTGTGGTTTGCCCTCGGTGTGTGCCTACGGTGGCCTGTGCAAGGGCAGCCTGCGTTCGTAGCAAACACGGGCAGGCACGGCTGCTACTGCCGCCTCAGAGTTCTGGCTGTGAGCACACGCTGGTGTTTAGTAACACAATTCCTGAAGTGAAACAAGACACGGGTGTTGGAAGCGCTGTTTCCTTAGTGCAGGGAGCAGGTTTTGCTTGTACGCTTACAGCGTGATGCATTATTTTCACACTTTCTGTGTAACTGCCAGCTGAAGTCTGTGGCTCGGGCCTGCTGCAGAGGACCACTCCTCGGGGTTGTTGCTGGTGCCCTGAGCGGTGTTCCCCACCTCCTTCCTCCCCCCAGAGCCTTCCAGGAACAGCGTTAACCATCCACACAGGCTGTGTTTGTCCTCTGACTGAAGGCAGAGATGAGCCCAAGCAGGAGAAGATGAAATCAGGCAGTCGAGACGCCCCTGAATGAGATGCCCTAAATGAAGGGAAGCAGGCTGCCTCACTGCTGGCAGAAGCACCTTATTCCTGGACAGGCCTCTGTGCTCACACGACCAGTTCCTTCAGCCATTTCTCCTCTCACCCAGCACTGTCTCGGCAGCTGCCTTGACTTCCAAAACAGTCACTTGATACTTTAGCACAGCTCGTAAAAGTTCGTCTCTTGAGAACTTCTGGAAAGGCAAGAAGGACATTTCTTGATACTTCATCCACTGTTGGACATTCTGTTCTCTGTTCCTCCCCCCTCCCCTGTCTATTTCATGCTCCCTCAGTGCCGCTGTAGTGTTTTGAATTCATGTCTTAGATAAGACAGAAGTTAAAAGTGCTACCATGTATATCTCTTCATCTAGATACACCTGATGAAAAGAACATGTTTTGCAAGTCCCGCTCCCTGCCGCTTTTCACTGCTTTTCTGCCAGAGATTACCACAACCCTTGCTTAGCTACTTGCAGAAGCAGTCGCTCCCAAAGCATTCTGGTCAAAGGAATTGGGTTAGTTCAGATGTTTTCGCTAATAAATTTTTGTTAACTCTGTCTGATTTTGAGGGCAAGGGAGTGTTCTCCCAAATGGCTCAGCTAGCAAATCTGAAAATGGTCAGAAAAGTTCATCTAGCAGCAGCGACCTGTTCCACAGGCACAGCCAGCTCAGCAAGTGGGTGTTTGCTGGTAGCCTCGTGTTCTTCTGGAATTACATCAGTATAACTACTAAAACATTCCATGAAGACCTTAGTGTATGTTTAGTAGAAGAGCTTTTCTGACATTAGTTTTAGATAATACAATGAAATGGCACCCTCAGCTCAAATGAAGTTCTAGACACTACTGCAATAAAAATACCATTTTTCTTCTTAAAGTTATTAACTGAGATAAATATTCCTGGAAAACTGGACTTTGAGCTTTTCATGCAAAGCCAGAAGCCATTTTCCAGGTTATATTACAAAAATCTCTTGAACACCTATGTCAGAGTTTGCCAGAGGTTCAGCGTTGCAGGGATCTCTCTCTCTGTGCCAAATCTCAGTCTTATTTTCTCTGATGCTGTGGCAGCGTACATAGAGCTGTGTTCCCAGAATGAAGTTACGGAAAGCTTTCTGTGCATCTCCCCAAGTGGCTTTTTAAATGATGGCTGTCTTAAACAAAAGCAAATGATTATTGAAACAGAGGAGATATTGAGCTTATCAGAGAAGGGAGCCAAAAAAAAAAAAAAAAAAAAAAAAAAGAGAACAACCCTAGTGTCTGGGTCTCCCTGGGAAGTGGGAAAATGGGAAGAAGGTAAAAGCACTGCATGCATCAGTTGGGATGAGTAACTACTGCTCTGTACTTCTCAGAAAGCAGTGACTGTTCAAGCGCATGGAGAGCTCTGCAGATCTTGATTGCTCCTCCCTGTGCACAGCAGCTTAAAGCTGCTTACGTTCTTGCTCCAGGTTACCACATGGCCAACATCAGGAAAGTTTCTGGTTTAGGAAGTTAAAAAAGCAGAGTAGATATCTCAGTGGGTATGAGATCTTAAAAACGGCTATACCTCCCCAGCAAAAGCAAACAGTAAGAGAAGACTCTGTGTACTTTCGGGTGAGCTACTGGAGCGCTGTGCCCCAGACTGATGTCCCACGTTCTAGTTGTCTCTATTAACAGTACTTTGCAAACTGCTGAACACATCCTCTACCCAACTGTGCTTTGAGCTATATGACTGCATAATAAACAGTTTTGTCCCATCCTGAAGAGTTTACAATCTAAGGCCTTCATCCTGCAAGCGCACACATGCCTTATTTTACTAAGGCAAATAATCCTTTTATGTTCAAAGGGATTACTACAAGTAGCAAAATTAAGCATGTAGGTAAGTGTTCACAAGATCACAGCCCAAATACAAGATGAGACAGGAAAGAAAGATTGGGAAGCTCAAATTGACATAGTGACTAAGTGATAAGCATGACGTCAAAAGCCTAAAGGATGAAAGGAATGTGCAAAATGGGGCATATTTAAGCATGTTTTCCGCCTTTTCAAATACATTTGTTAAATGAGAGTTTGGTTCCTCCGCAAGTCTTTTATAACCATCTATAAGAATGAAAATCTTAGATTACTGAAGCAGGAGATATTTATGTGAGTTGCCATTTGAACGTCTATTTTTCTACTCTTCACTCCTTACCCTAATTTTTAAAAGTATACTCATTGCTATCAAAATCCTCTTAGACAATTTCCAGTGAATATTTCTTGGATTTTGGTGTGTGCGTAATACTTTCTATGTTATTTGGGTTAAAAAGAGCATTAACATTTAAAGCTGAAACAATGGCTTAGGAGAATGACATTATCTCTAACATATTACATTTTTTTCTGCCTGTGCATTGCCTTTTCCCCAAAAGACTAAACTTGCCTGAGACAAGCTGTAATTCAAAGATATACCCTGGAACAAGAGAGGTTTCTGGCAGAGAAGTCTAGTGTCACAGTTTAAGATATTACTGCAAGTAGCTAATTGTTTCAGCCCCCGGTAGAGATTACCGAGTCTATAAAGGGCAGGAAAATGACAAACATTCAGTCTGGCATCTTAGCTGGAACACACCTTCTCCACTGGTCCAAGCTAAATCAGGGTGGTGATGTGAAACAGCACTTATTCTTCTGCTGCAGGAATGGATGCAGTAAGAACAAGCAGAGCTGTAAGACAGATGGCTATGGGAGGTTAAATTTGCTGTAACTTGTGTGTTAGAGCCCAAAAATCTCTGTCGCATATATTTCTTGTACGGCTGACCAGCTGGTCAAGGCTACATGCTTGCAATGCTGTTGCCACACCTGCTATGCCAACATTTTCTTTAAGTTTGCTTTTAAAAAGCATCTAATACTTCTATTTTTAAGAAAATCTACAGCGCATGACATTAAAGAATTCCCTGCAAACTAGTTTAAAAAAATGTATATGTATATGATAGTTATCATTGCAGTCTGCTTTAAAAGAATATATATAAATGGATAATGCCCTTATCAAATTACCCAGGAGCCTTAAATGCAAATGCTCATCACCGACAAGCTCTCTGTCCTCCCCCACCAAGCCCATGTGAATAAATGGAGCTCATCCTTGTGTTCTGTCATATCACTGGAGAATGAATACTTGAGACAAGAGCCCATAATCAGAGTATGTTTAGAAATGTTAGACTTACACATTTTTCAAATTTAAAAATATGAAGATGAATACGTGGACTGATCTCAATTTCTGCAGTGAAGAAAAGAGGCAGCTTCTCTGTAATTACAGAAACTAAACTTTGCAACACTTGAAATATATATAAATCAATACTTTGAAATGCTCTGGGAAGTGTGCTCTAGGAAGCCAGCATAATAACAGCCATGTTACCATGATAGCCGACTTTATCAGCCATAAAGAGCCTATCTGAACTTTTTGAATGGCCATTAAGCTTTATCCCAAACAGAACGTGCCTGTAACTCAGCCTACAGGTCAGAAAGGTCTGAATGATTTTGGTAGTTTCATAAAGAAGAAAAAAGAGAGACAGAGAGAGAGAGATGGCAATTGTGTGTAGATGGGAAAGTTCATTTCTGGCTTTCCTAGCAAGCTGGAGCAGCAGCAGCTAATGGCTTAAGGAAACGACCATATCTTGTTGGAAAAAAAAGTATACATATTTCAGTAACAGGGACAGACGTCAGACTAACAGTACAATGACATCACCCCTGTCATAGCTGGGTAGCATTGCAAAGAGGAAAATTGCACACAAGTACCTGAAGTCTTCTGAAAAATGATGTCTGCGCACCAGATGGGTGAAATAGAAAGGAACATCAGACACAAGAGCCTACAGCGCTGAAGTCTGTACCCACTCCTCACTGCAGTCTGAACTATCAAGTGTGCATTCTCAGATTTTAGCTGAGAAGTGACTTTAAGTGTAGTTGTATCTATTGGAACATTAACTGGAGTGGCAACTCACTTTTGAAAACCAAACACATTCTCTAGCAGGAAATGCGTTGCTGTAGATAATGAGCTGCTATTCTCAGCCCCACAGTCACTCGCCAAGGCCTTCCGATCACCTCTAGCTCCCTCAGAGAGACCTTGCAAGAGCAGATATTCCTCATGTGCTTTGAATGCAAGTTGAAGAGGTGGTGTTAATGCAAAATATCACTACTGAGTAAACTAGGTTATAAATGTAATTTATATTCATTATACACTGAATTTACACAGCGTTCTGGTAACTTCTAGGTCTTTGCAGTTAAAATAGCATTGTTTTAATACCTTCCACATTTGGAAACATCTGAACTACAGGCTAATACGTTGTGTGTGAGGGCAGTTTATCTTTTAAGCTCCTTTTAATCTAACTGCTCCCTAGGCCTACTGAAATCTTGGGAGAAGCTCCTTAGACACGAGACATTTTTGGAGAGGAGTAAATATTTAATGGGGAACTGTTTAAGTTCAGAGAAGATCAGGTTTTCAAGTTGATTGTTTGATCTTGTGCTGGAATACTGGAAGTAGAACAAATGCAGGTTTGTCAGTTAGCACTTCTATTGTGGAGGCCTGATTCTGTCTTGCATTTTCTTTGCAACATTTTCACATCCACAGAGGGAAGATATATACTACAGTGGTATATATTTTCATTCTTTTTTTATTTAGTACAACTGTTTATTTGGCATTAGCTCCTTAAGACTTCTTTTGGAAGTCCTCTCTTTAATAGAATCTATAAAACATCCATATTCATGCCTCAGGTTAGGCATGCTGGATCTACCAGTGTTACATCTTCACTTTGAGTATTTGCTTAAGTATTAGGAAACTCATTTGCTTTGTTTCTGCCATCTACATAGAACGCACACACTTTCAACTAGCTAAGATTACAAAAAAGCTACTGAGTTGTAAAGTAGGTGATCTAATAACCTCTGCCTCGTGAACTACGAACGTACAAAATAGTAAATGCTAGTCCTTGTCTTCTTTGTAAGTTCCAGACTGCATAACAAAGTACAAAGCAGTAAAAAACTGTACAGAATAAAAATCCATCATATCCCAGAAATAGTTCATAGCAAACCATAAACATTAATTATTGTCTCTTGCCCAGCTGGGCCAAATTTTTTTTAACTAATGATCTTTCTTACTTTTTTCCCAGGCAATCAAGACTTTTTCTCTCAACTGTGTTAAAAGTCCACTTGCAGAAAAATCCTCAGCAGTGAATGAAAACATTGAGAGTGAATTTAAACTTCTGCAGCTGTGTCAGAACGGATTGTAACCTCCCTCCTGACAACTTCCTACTGTAATGCCACAGCTTTGCAGAAGTTAAGTTGTTAGTGTGTGTCATTCTTCTATCCCCAGCTTGGAATAACAATCTTACTATAATCTGAAAACCAATATAAGAATCCTGAAGGAATCGAAAGAAGACATTAGCTAAGCTTTCTTTCTTTTTCCTTCTTTTACAATGTGCTGTTACATTGCATACTCTGCAATTATATCCTTCTCTCTCATGAGCAAGTCTGTTCCTAGAGAGAAAGAAGAGGGTGCTACAGCTGCTCCTTCTTGCAAAAGCAAAGGAACTGTTATACTCCAATGAGTGACCTTCTTTGTAGAGATACTGACCAACTTGTCCCTCAGTGGAAAACATGGGGAACTCTACACTTGCAGCATTTTTTCTTTAGTCATAACAGCCATATGTAGATTAACATAAAGAACTGTCTCCTATCTCATATACCCTAAGGTTCATTTTTGTATTTAGAGTACTGGCAACCTTGTTGGTCACACAACTTCTGCCTTTGCAAAGGTGAGCCATATGTATGGCCTCCTTCTTGTCTTATAACTGGACCTGCCCTAGGCACACGCGGTAACTGATCTATACATGTGTAGGTTGGATTTACTGTGTAAGTAAGTACTTGCTTTTTGACCGTATCTGAAAAGTACTGGTAAGGACAGTACCATTGACACAGCCTTGCTCAGACTCCTTAGACCTGGACTTTATAGCAGATAACTTGTTCTGAAGGCAGCAGCTCACTTTCAGGCTTCATTTTCTTGAGCCCCATCTTGCATCATATGAATGCACATTTCCTTTTTACAAGAGATGTCTCAAGAAAAGAGAACAGCTGGGAGTCCTCTATGCTTGTTAGGTCACAGGCGGGGTACATGGCCCAAATAAAGCAATGCTGGTTCAAATTTCTTTTTGTTTTCTAAAAATGTGTAATTGTACTGGGTAAAATATATTGTATGGTGTGGTATTGTACAGCATTGTATGGTATTTATAGAGTATTTTCTTGTACTATGTGAATCTGTAATGCTACCGCTATAGCAGTACTATACTATTACAGTAATACTATTGTAATAAGAAGAGAGGAATATTTAAGGTTGACACAGGTAAAGAAATGCTCCCTTTTGCAGTTTTAACATTTTTGGAAGTATATATATTCCTGTCTATACAATGGTGCATATGTAACACACAATCCAGTGTTATGTTATGTTTAACATGCAGCATGTAGTTCTGTGGGAGTAAATGATGTTTTCAGAAATGATGCTCCAACAGTGTCGAAGCAGTCCCTGTCCTTCCCAGTCCCGACTGCTCACTGCCATCTCTGGAGTACCCTCTCTCTTGTTAAGGCATGGTTATTTGGGTAGTCACACGGTGCATCAGGCTGTGAAACTGATATGGCTAAGAAATAGCCTAGCAACAACAACATAAAAGCAGTTTCTTAGCTTGTTCGGTTTCCCAACAAGGACAACAGATGCAGTAGCACGGGGACGCAGGCAAGCAACTGGAGACAGGACACTGTGTCAGCTGCCAGATCTCCTGAAAAAATACATGACACATAACAACCTGACACTGCTCACAGTGAAAAAAAGTTTAGCACTTGAATATGTGTGTGGAGAATCGGGAGCAAAAAATTATATATTTTCTTGTAAAAGCTAATTTTCTGACATATATTTTTCCATGCTAGCTGTCTGATCCTACATTGAAGTGACATCCTGATTGATTTGGATACATTTACATGAACAATATTAGCTATTCTTTTTGAAAAACACCTATTCAGTTCTGTTTTGTTTTTTTTTTTTTTCCCACAGAGATATTACATCATTTGACATCAGCTTTATTTTTCCGTAGATTCTAGTGAAAATTAATATCTTGGAGCAATTTTACAGTGAAGAATTCTAGAAAATTTTCTTTAGAAGAAGAGAATGCTGTGAGAGAGTGGTGGGCTAAGGACTGAGTCTTCAGTGCAAATATTCTATGAAAAGCATGCAATGTCCTACAGCAAAGCATTTTGATCTGCAGGAACAGAAAAGGAGGAAAAACATTTTGAGTCCTCCAAAATGTATCTGAAACACTATGGACCTTGGGAAGGGTATTAAATCAGACTAGACTCCTATATGCTCATCTTTTTAATAGTTTATTTTTTTGAACATTTAACATATCTAAAATAACCAGAATGAGACTTGAGCAGCTCTGTTGCCTGTCTACTGGTTGACATTTGTGCAGCAGAAAGCTCCAATATTCCTCCTATACGTGCCGTAACTCAAATTCTCCCCCAGGTGTAGTTTTTATAAGCTTTCTCATCAACTTCTATCAAATAATCCACATTAACCAAGAGCTGCTTTTTGGACTGTTTTAAGTTAACCTTTCTCATTTGGACAGAAATGAGTCAGGGAGCACTTACTTACATAATTTTTTCTTGGAAGATTAGGGTAGCAGAGGAGTGTCAACAGTCCAGCACAGGAACATTACTAGGATGTTGAAGCTAACGAGGTCTTGGAATCCCCAGAATGGATTTAGGAGAGGTTTTCTGTCTCTGTTTACAAATACCACTGAACAATAACCTGTACAGGTTCTGCAGGTGGTCTATGGTAGCTTTATTTGTAATCGCAGCATCTCCCATCTCTATCCTGATTGAGAGTAGATGCCACTCCTGGCTAATGCCCTGGCGGTGAATAATATTGAATTCAAATGTTCTCAGTACTGCTATGAAACAGCTAACAGACATGTTCATAACCTGCTTTATTGTATCTTAACAACAAATTACTTTTCTGAACTAACTCCATAATAGTTAAGATTGAAAGTGGTGTCAGTGCTTTCAGATACATCTGCTGACCTGATTGTTCTGAAATTTGTCTTGTTTTGTAGGGTCAATATGAAAAACGCTAATTTATTTCAGCGCAAGGTTTTTAAGATGTCATCTATCCTAGCAATCTTACATTCACAAAATAATCCATTTCTGCTTATGCCTATCATTTGGATGCTCCCTGGAGGAATCCTACTTTAGGTTTACCTCAGCTCCAACATTGTGTTCCCCCTGGGGGGAAGGAGAAAGAACAGGGTGCATAAAGGATGAGAATGCCGAGGGGAAAAGCAGTAGTGGCAAAGGGGCAGAAAAGCACAAGAGCTGACAGGTACAAGAGAAAGTGAAGCAGAAACAGAAGAAAGATGAAAAAAAATAATCTTTCTGAACTGAGGCTATTCTCAGACTTTCTAAAGGGATATTGTTCTAAAGTGAAGATGGAAGAGTCACAGGAAGTAAGACCGACAGACAAATCATGTAAAGAAAAGGAAGGGTATCACTGTTTTTTGGCTTAAAGCCCAATCATACATTTAATGGCCAAGCTTGTGTCTCCTCACCATCCCATTGGTATGAAATTGCAAACATCAGTGTAAATTATCCTATTTCTTGCCAACTGTTCCCCTTTTATCCTAATGTTCTAAAATACATACAGCTCATGGCTCGACAGCCCTATCTGCCCTAAGTAGTCTTCCTCTACCCTGCACATACGTATGTATTTCTGCACACCAACATTTATTTCTGATTTTAAAAAAATTACAAGTTACCAATGTTCAGAAATCAATTCTAAACCACAAAGGAGAGAGGGACAGAGAGGTTGTGTTTCGTTGGAAGAAAAATAAGAATACAGAAGGAAGACAAGGAATTGAACAAATTAAGAGAGAAAGCTGTAGGTGAAACTCTGGTCAGGGTAAAGGCAGAGTGGCCATATGTTCTAGGTACAGTGACACAGGTCTCCCAGGAGAAGAGTCCAGATGCTGTGTAAAATGCAACTGTGACTGTCATTGAGGCTGGTGAGAATAAGAAAGAAAGAAGAAACAGGAACAGAAAGATACTTGGTGTTAAATACCACATATATCTATTTATCCTTGGCTGAGTCAAGATCGGAGCTAAGCGTTAGCTTAAATTCTGAGCTTGCTGTTGTTCAGCAAGTGCAGCTTTCTGAGTTTCATCATATTTCAAGACACCAGTTTTGCAATACATCGCAATCTGTACAGGTGCCACTTTCCTACCTGCCCACTCCTCGATGCATCAGCACTGAGCTGATGCACTGTATTTTTGATTTCTTCCATCAGCTTTCATTTTGTTTCAAATAGATCTGCAGCTACTGCCAGCAGCTCTACAGACCAGATCTGGAATATTAATTAGGTCTCCTAATTTTGAAGAGGAGATAAGTAAGGTTTTCTTTACCACTAAGAATAGTGTTCTTGTGCCTGCAACATTAAGACTCCCTTCCAATATGGATTCCAATTTCTAGGTAGGTCCTCACAAACAGCTATATGTGCATACATTATATTGCCACATGATTAAATTTAATTCTTGAAACGAGTATGACAACCATTACCATCCCCCAAAATAATCCCAGAACATTCGGCTATTTCCCCTTCCCATCAAAGAACTAATCAGACGAAACAGCAGAGCAAATGACTGCATTTTTACTCTATATTTATTTGAAGTGTGCTCAAGCAGTGGTGCGTTGGCATGCAAAAATGGCTTGGTTACCTTCTGTTCTTAATCTGGAGGAGGAGTGGATGTATGGTATTCATGCTACCAGATAAAGTTCTTATTGGAATGATTTTCCTGAAACCTTTAAGCAGCCCCAGTACAGTTTGGAGTCAAAGCCAAGACTGCAAAAACATAACAGTTTAAGAACCATAGGTCTTTATGGTTCAAAGTCCTAATTCAAGAAAACTACTTCAAGAACCCAATAGCAATGGCACCAAATGGAACATGTTCTCTTAAGCCAGCTGCAAAGAGAGTGATAGCCAGGACATGTCCGGAGTCTGTGTCCACCTTTGGAGCCTGCGGTTTGAAGGGGATGTTAAGAAATTGGAGAGGGTCCTTCCAAGGCCCACCAAGCCTAGAGCATCAAGGAGGAGCCATCAGTGAGCAGCGAGGAGCACTCAAGGGAGCTGAGCTTGTTCAGTCAGTCAAGGAAGAGCTAAGCAGTAATCTATTAGCAGCCTATCCTACTTGAAGGGGAGTCACAAAGATGACAGACGCAAACTCTTCTCAGTAAGGACAGAAAAGGGGCAATGGACACAAATTTCATTTTGGGAGGTTTGGACAGGATCCGTGGAAAAAATCTTTCAATGGGAGGATGCTGCAGCACTAGAGCAGGTTCATAGCATTGCTTCCCCAGGGAGGCAACAAAATCTCCATCCTCCAGGGACTCCAAGGCTCAGCCAGATAAAGCCATGGCTGACCTGACCTAGCACCTGCAAGACCCCCCACTTACCCCCACTTCATGTGAGAAGTTAGACCAGATGATCTTCTGAAGGTCCCCTCCAACCAATGTTTTTTACAACTTCGTGAGCTGAAAGTGAAGCAGAAAGTCAGGAGTACTTTGAGACTAGTTCAGCAATGGCAGGGTAAATTGGAAGACATCACCCCATTATCGGTCAGCTGATGTTGCTGACGCTTGAGGTGAGGTAACTATATCCAAATCACATAATTCAGAATCTTCAGTAGCAGTTTCAGTAAGAGTCCTTGTAATGTGTGGTATGTGGATTTTAAGTCACAGTACTTAATATAAGAAAACTTATACTTTCAACTATAGAGATGTAAATTGCTGTGGATTACTAGTGGATAAGTTACATTATAGATGTCCAGGCCAAGTTTCATTCGTACATGAATAGTGCTATTTCTCATCTTTATCAAGCTGGCACTTTTTCTTAAAGCTAAATTTGCTTTTAAATAAAAGCACCAAAGAAACTAAAAAAATTATCTCTGTTTAAAAACAAGGCTTCCAAAAAAAATCTCCAAAAGTGAATGGAAAAGAAAAAGCAGCCAAGGGTAAGAAAGGGAAAACACTGATTAATGAGATTTGTTTGTTCTGGGGTGTGATCAAACAGACCAGCTCCACAGTCAATGATAAAAGGAGGCAAAGTGCTGTGCAGACTGTTATATTCATCTGCTTAAAATTCACATGGTCTGAGTGCTAGAATAATTTGCTCCACACCATCTGGCAGATATAAGAAGTACAAATATGTAGTGGGGGGAGGGCGTGAGGAAGTTTTCTGCATTTTTATAGCGTGTTGAAATACTGTATTGGAATTTGCAACTTAAATCACCGCTCCATATTTTAAATGCACAAATAAGCTTTAAACAATCCAACAAATGGTAATTTTTAAACCATATAGAAATAGACCCACAACATTAGTATAATCCAACTCTTTGTGTTTGGAACTGGACTATAATACCAGCCATGAAATGCAATGCAGCAAGCAAGTGCAAGCATTACTCGCTGGAGAGCGTGATTTGTACTTTGTCATCCATGCCCCCACCAGAGGGGATAACTGTCTTGTAGCTCTCGGCTAGACCTCTTAGCCTCCCATATAAGCCCTAATTTTAAAAATTTCTGCTAGCAACTGTGAAAACCTCCAGTGTTGTTCAAGAAGAGAGACACCGCAGAAGCAAATATACCTAGAAGATTTAAGCTGCTGTAGGATAGAGATACGTAGCTTGAACTCATGTGTCAAGGAAATGTGAACGCTACTTTTCTAAGTGTTTTTCTCTATTCCCTCCACAGGAAATACAGCATTCTTATACCTTTTATTTTCATAGTTTGGTGTGTGAGTTATGCAGCTTTTTCCCAGTTTTGGTTCTCCTTTTTGGTCCCTGTTATCAGCCAGAACAAGGACTGTTTGACAAAGGTATTCACAAGCTGCCCTGGATGCAGTCAGGCACATCACAGGTAATGCATAAGTCCTGAACCAGCCACGAAGCCCAGGTGAGCCTGAAGGACAGAAACTTGTCTCATTTTCTCCTATAATTTATCCCTTAGCTAATGTATATATATTTTCTTTACAGTGGAGGAACCATGTTATGTCTATATTTTTTATTATAGTGATCCCATGACTGCTTTACAAATTTGATTCCCATAGAATAACGTTGTCACTTATCAGAATGACCGCTTCCCAAAGTTTTGTTTTACCTTTTGTCACCAAAGGATTCTCAGAGAGCACAGAAGCTCATATTGCATGTGGATAGGTACAGGAATACCTAAGGACCAGCAGCTAACAAGGCAGAGAGCAGTAGCTGAGCAGCTGCTTTCTCTGAAGTGAAATAGCTATGGCGGCGAAACTGTGACCAACAGCTCAGGAGGACTCATCCAGGCCTGTTTTAGAAGTTCCTCCATTCTGTGCAGGAATGTTCATGTTCACTGAGAGCCCTCCGTGTGCCTCTGCCACCCCTCCACCCATGTGAGTTGTACCTGGGACCCACCCGCTGTTGTGCACAGACACATGTCCCGTCCTGCTCTCCTGCTCTGGAAAGTGCAACCACGGCAGGGTGAGGAGGGCAGCGGTCTCAAGTGACGAAGGCTTCCCTCTCTCCCACTTTCAACCTATAAAATATTTAAATTCAACCATGATATAAATACAAGCTTGTAGGCTGTGTTATATACGTGGGAGCTGATGTTGTCTCATTAAAATGCCTGAGAAAGAGTTAACCCTTATGCAAGAGTCCCAGGAGCGTTGCCCTATGACTACACATCTTAGACAGCAGTGTTTCCGCTTCTCCGAGCTGTTGCAAAGGATATTTAATTACAGAAATACTGCTGCCCCAGTGCTATTACAGTGTTGCAAGGCAGTCATAAAGGCTGAGAAAGCATTCTCCTTCTAAGCTGCTGTTGTTAAGTGGCTTATAATGTTTTCAAAACGTGACCTTTACAGCTGGAATTTATTGTGCTTGCATTCTACCCAAAACTAATTTAATTAGGAAGTTCCAAAAAAACAACAACAACAACAAAAAACCTGTCTACCAAGTTTTGAGTCAGCTAGGTGGTGAAGTATTTGTCGGTTGCTGAAATAATTCTTTGAATGCAGAAGAGAAATTTCAAAGTAATAGAAATTTTTATTTTACTTCAGGCATGCGACGTGTTACAGCTGAAGGATAATCTCATTGCATGCAACCTCTTTTCAGCTTTCTCTGCCACTTGCAGTCGAACAGTTTTCTCTCTCTGAAGGCTCTGATAGCAATGTCCACATATTGGCTGTTCTTGTCTCAGCTCTGTGTCTCCGTCTTTTCTCTTGCTAGAGCTACGACAACAGCAAGTGGTGACCAGAGGGCATTCTTACAGCGAATAGATTGAGGTGTGCAAGAATGTCCGTATCTTTGCAAGGTCTGTCTGTTTGCTCTTGTTAGAAAGCCAGTGTCAGTTTTTCCTGGGGAAAGAGATGAAATTCCAGTATGTAATAAAACCCTCAGTAAAAATTGGATCAAGATACTCGTGCAAGAAGCTAGTAATTCACATAACTATGCAGTGGCTTTCCTCTCTGATCTAGTAAAATGCAGAGTTCAAAGAGTGGTAACGGCTCAGTATTCATAACAGTATTATGAGCTGCTGCCATGCCATCAGACCGTGTGCTAGTGGTGGGAGCTAGTCTTCAGTGCTTTGTAGTTCCTGAAAATTGTTGTCCTTTTTTTTAACATTTCACTGGTATAAGTCAGCAGAGTACTGATATGGATGTGCAATCTGTGAGGAGGAGAGCTACCACCTTCAGAGGAATGAGGAGGGAAACGGACTGGGAGGAGACTGAGTTCTGCAGGGTCACAAGGTGTGGCCAGCTTGACACTTGTGTAGGACCAAGAGGCAGACAGGAAGGAGCAGCAACTGCTGATGGTCTGAACGTGACAGAGCAGTGCAAATGGGCCTAAACATCACTGCTAGTGATGGACACAAAGACAAGGATTTCAGGAATAGGTGGCTGGGAACAGACATCCTGGAGACAAGGAACCCTGAGGGCGATGCACTGTGGAGTCAGGATGAAGGCCAGCCACCCACCATATTTTAATCTGCAATTGTTATTAATAGTTCTTTGGGTGAATGCACTATTTCCATCAGCCTCACTAAAAAACTAAGGCCTGAAGAGCCTGCTGTGGTGCAACTTAATAGATTTACTTCTCAAATACCCGTCCTTATCAAACTATGGAACATCTAGGGACTGGCGTACAACCACTGCAGGACAAATGCTCCCTGTGGGATGGTATACGGCAGGAATTTCACCCAGTCCTTCTGTCGAGGCAGGTGTCAGCCAGGAGATAGGCCATTCACAGTTCTAAGCTGGCTGCTGCTTCCATCTTAACCTCATGGCTGAGTGGAGTTTGAAAAAGTAAACAAGTAGGAAAAGATCAGAAAAAGGAATAAGAAAACCAGGGAAAGAAAATCCTCATCATTATTAAAAATTACTGTCTTTAACTAGTTACAAACTTACAGCATTGCTGGGATTTCTTACTGTGCCTTGTAAAATTATCACGCACTGTCATGGATTTTTTCTTTGTCTTTTGCTTCTCTTATCAATTTTCTGTGCTTCTAACATTCATTCTATTTGTATTACTATCTTTTTCACCACTTCTCATTTTTTATGACACCAAATGTAATTTATTATACATACAACTAATATATGTTATTTCTAGCTGTTCATTTTATTTTATTGCTGAATCAGGATGACATTTAGCCAGATATTTTCTTGATTGTGAAACTGATTGCTTTGTTCCATGCCTGAAATATATACGTGTATTTAGAAGGTCAGGAGTAGATTTTAATGAAAACCTCCTTTACATCAACAAAAATGTTGCATGTATTTTACCCAAGACTAAATATAAGACAAACAGAGCTGCCTTTTTTGTACAGTGTATCCACATTTCCTTGCATCAGAATGCTACAGGCAGGGAAATAAATTTGTGGGTGAAAAAATTTAATTACATGTTAAATACAGTTTGTACTATTCTAAGTGTAAAATATGAAACCAAGTATTAAGAATCATTAGTAGTGTAGGATAATTAAAGTCTATATGTAACTGAGGATTTCTTATCTGCAAGTTTACTGTAGAGAGCTCACTGGATTTCTAAAACAAATCATTGGGGACTGGACAAATGATATTTACACTCTTTTAATTACCCACTGAGATTAGTGTTTGTGGTCTGTGTAAGTAGGTCACAAACATAGCAATGGAAATTAATCGTGCTACAGAACAGCAATGATTCATATGTTTTCTAGTCATAATTCTAGTCGTGTTTTCAAGATAAGCCTCCTTAAATAATTTATTTTTAAGAAGATCTATTAACAACATTAAAAGGATACTTAAAAAACCGAACAAAACACTGCTTTCAGTGGAAGTCATTTCTCCCTGCATTTATCAAGTTTTCCTTTGCTGTACCATTAATGCCATTTTTGGAGATACGCAGAGTCAGCACTTCATCACGTGCTGTCTGTCAAGAATGTATGCCCTTAGCTGATTTTTTTTTCTTTTTCAAGTAGAACAAATGGGAAATATGTCACTAGGAAGATGTTCTGAGCCTTCTTTTAAAGTCCTCTGTTATGCCAATTTCAATAGAAATACATTGGATTTGATCACACTTGAGGGCACGTACATGCAGTTCCTTTTCACCACGCCATTGCTCTGCATGTTCTTGGTCTCAGACATTTCCTACAGCAGCGCTGGCACAACACAACGCTCCGCCAATGTCAGCAAAGAGTCCTGCCACATGCTGTAGCTTCTGACTCCCCCCTCCTACACATCAGGCTCAAAATCACACTGTTTTACAGAATTACCAACTGGCATGGGTTTGCTCTTTCATTACGCCCATTCGTTTTAGTTATTACATTAGTTCCATTTCCGCAGTCATAGTTACACCAGTGTATCAGCATTTCCCACTTCGGTTGTTTTTAGTGCATTAAAAATTAGGCATAAATATTGTTTCATGATCAAATTTGGCATAACTTGCTTTACAGGTCAAGCAAACACATTTTTCTTCCCCAGATTAAAAGCAAAATCTGTTTGATCATATTCAAGCCATTCCGTTAGTTGAAAAACATTTAGGTTTATTAATTCAGAAACGCTGTGCCAAGATCTGCTGTTATTTATACCACTGTTAATCCAGAGCAACCCAACTGTGTTCAGTGGATTAGTTTGAATTTATACCTGTTTCTCTAAAAACAGCAAAAAATTGGCCCCTTTAAAAAAAAAAAAGTAGGGGGAAAAATGAAAGAAAAGAAACATCCATTAGAAAAACTTGCCTGCCTGCTTCTTTAGTGGTCAAAATGAGTTGGTATATGATGCTTTGCTGCTTCAATACTTACCCCAGGAAGGAAGGCAACTTTGAATGCAACTCCCACTGCTATATCTGTGTTTCCAGTTCAGCTACAAATCTAATTTATTTGTATGTGAATTATTGAGAAGCAAGAGGAAACTGGTGTCTCAAGGAGTAAGGCTGCCTCTCCTGAGTAAACATTAACCTACTTCACATATGGAAACAGCGATTAACACACAAAAAGAGTTCCTGTACTATGTTCATTCACAAACCACTTAGATCACAAGAAAAACTTGAAGTATTCTGAAACCTGATAACCTTTATCTGGTGCTGAAGGCACTTCACAAGACCAAGACCCGCCATCAAGATGTCTCCTCAGCCACATCTATTGCTGAAAGATGCAGTGCTGTAAGAGCTGCAGTGATGTTTCAGAATGCTCCGATCCAGGTGGTATATCTTAAAACCAGGATTTCTGAATAAGGTCGATCGAACACATCATGTTGGAATAGCTCTTTGGTGGATTTTTAAGGTTACAAATACTGAAGAGCTGTTCCCATGGAGGTCTCAGGCCACTGCACATTACTCAGAAGATTTCAGGACTCCACCGCTGTGTAAATCCTTTAATTAAAATTCCTCTGTGCATGTTTTGAGGTAGGTGATGGTGTTCTTGATGCAGGTAGGCTGGTTAACTGCTCTTTCCATCTCCTGCTCAAAACCCCACCAGCTTTGCCAGCTGATAGCAGCCACTTCTGCAACTGAGACGCAATTCTTGGCACCTTTTTGAATTTCTGCACAGTCATATATCTCTCTGACAAGGATATTCCTGCTGCCTTCTGTTTGATGGCTGTGCCACTGATGGATTCCTTCTCCAAAACCCAGCAAGGAAACCCTTCCAGTCCAAATGAAGATCAATCGCACCGTGCCTGAAGTTTTGATAAATACTTTTGATCATCCAATAATGACTAATTGCTTCAAGAGAGCACAGTAATTCTGATGACACTCATTTATCAGACAATGGAGAAGAGAAACTTGGACCTGTACAGCAAAGTCAGCCATCCCACTTTAGCAGCTATATTTTACTTCATACAGTGTAGGTCAGCAAAGAGAGCCTCTCCTACCCTGTTTAAATTAATACATAAGCTTCTCTGAAGATCAAGAGTGAGTAGCATGAATGTTATATCATAGAATCATATCACAGAATGGCTTGGGTTGGAAGAGACCTCAAAGACCATCCAGTTCTGACCCCCCCCTGCTGTGGGCAGGGCTGCCACCCACCAGATCAGGTTGCCCCGGCCCCATCCAACCTGGCCTCGAATGCCTCCAGGGATGGGGCATCCACAGCTTCTTCTCTGGGCAGCCTGTGCCAGGGCCTCACCACCCTCTGAGTAAAGAATTTCTTCCTAATATCTAACCTAAATCTCTGCTCTTTCAGTTTAAAGCCATTCCTCCTTGTCCTATCACTATTTGACTGTATAAAAAGTCAGTCCCCCTCCTGCTTGTAAGCTCCCTTTAAAGGATGCTCTTTGTGTACACAGTCTCTGTCCTTACCCAGCTCATGCAATATCTGATGACAATTATCCATAGCAATAGCCAAAGCACAGTGCACTGTCAGTTACAGGAACTGTTTCCATGTCTGCAATTGATGAGCCTCTCAGGGGTTTTGCTGTCTTCTGAAACCCACCTGGCTAATGTAACCGTGAGTATTTCATATTACTGTGTTGCGTGTTCTTGCCCATGGGAGAGCGATCCTGTTTTAGGGAATACAGAGCTGGGAGCTGCACTTCTCTGAACTGAAGTGACAGTGCCTCAGATAAGGGCCCTCTTGCCAGGCTTGTGGGGACCTCCCCAAAGTGAGGCCAGAGCTCTCCCTTCCTTCTGCTGGAGACATCAGACCTACCTGCTGCTCTGACTGGCCTTGTCCCGTGGTGCAGGCCCTTCGGCTGCAGTGTGCAGGCTGACCTGTGGGTGGAAGTCCTACGGAAGGAAAAAGGGAAGCACAGAGGCAAGGTTTTGAGAAAAGGAGAGCCCAAGAACATCACCAAGGCCCAAATATGGCATCAATGGAGGGAGTACTGGAGGGACCTCTCTGTCCTGGTCCGGAGGCACTTGGCAGTTGTGCTTCTGTCCTCCCTCCAGGTGTTTGTGAATCAGGGGGTATCAGGTGCACCCTATGGGCAGTGGAAAACATCTGGTACAACTCTTCCCTCCCTCAGATGTGTGCTCTGTCTTGCCATATACTAAAGCAACTTCTAAAGTTCACTAAAGTGAACTTCTGGACTGATTCTGTTATTTCAGGGTATTTTGTCATGACCAGGATGTCATGTCTGAACTTTCTATACTGGCGCTGCATTTCAAAATGTCAGTGAATTAAACCCCAGTGTTTTCCTCAGACTCAGAGCTTTGGTTTACAGTCCAGCAGTCCCGCACTCATCCTGCCTCCCTCCTAGAGATTAGCAGGAACAGTAGAACAGGCCTTGTTTCAGAACAGGCTGGTGTATTCATTTCAGCCATCACTGCTTTAGAACATGCTGTTGATCTCTGCTTCATACTGAGCGCTAGCTGTGGGAGCAGATAAAGAACCTATTCTGTCTTTCTTGTGATGCAAAATGGTAACTTATCTCAGGTAGCATGGCAGCCAGTGGGATGATCATCTTTTAGTTACCACAGAAAAACTGCAGGACTGGAGAATCAGAACCATTGGATGTAGGACGGAATGAGCAATTGTCTCTTTGGTCAGATCACCACCGAATTACACTCTGTCTGCTTACATATCCCTATGTCGCTTCCAGACAATTGACTGACCTGGTACCTGCAAGATTTCATGCTGTGCACAGGCTTGACTAAAATGCTCTCAATTTGAGGGTGGTGGCCGTAGTGGTTGGAAGCCTCTGAGGCAAACCTGCTTTGCATTGAAGGGAGAAGAGGTTGCACTTGACCTCTTCCCTAGCAGCCAATACTCCATCTTCATCTAAGCAGTCTCCATGGGGCTTTGAGCTGCCGCCTGCACTTAGAAAATCTGAGCCAGCTTTCAGGTGCTGTGGATTGTTGTCACCCTGGAGGTCAAATGCCTGTAGGACGGCAGCATCTGTAGCAAGAATGCTTTAAAGGTGCACACATACATCACGTACAATGCCACCTTTGTTACATCTTGATAATATATTTGCCACTTTTACTTTAAGTAGTAGCTGATATGTCCCAAGACCATTCTCAAAGCCAGCTCTATATACATAGATATGTAACTCACTTGTTACCATTAGTGCAAAAGAGCATACTGGTAAGTACATTCAGATCCCAAGACCCGGGTTTTACTTTCTACGGTTGCTGGTTTTTATTCTGGCAAATCATCCTGGCATCAAGAACAGTGCTCCTCAAAAAAGAACCTACAGACCCCCAACCTGATCCTTGTTAACACTGCTGATGTAAGGAAGTACAGAGAGGAACACAAAAAATGCATGCATGAACATTCCTATTTTAATGATAAATAAATAGGCAATATTGACTGACCTAACAAGCCACCGACTAAGGGGTTCTTGGTGGAGTGGCACCTAACCTCAGCTGCTGGCTCAGAGCAACCCTGGAGCTGGGGACTGTTGCCTTCTTTGTAGCCCCTGTCCCCTGCAGAGAGAGATGCTGAACACCTGGTTCTTAGTTTGGTCATCAGAGTGATTCCTAATAGGCCAGACAAGAAGGCTGAAGAAAACAGTTAAAGAACTGGGCAAGACCATGGCGTGAGGCCTATTTCCTTTTTAAGTTCCCCTTGCTTGCTTACACCAGTTTTACTGTGGAAAGCAACAACTCTTGCGTACCTATAGTTAAAGCGAGCTCAAGTGGTTAATTCAGGATACGGGCTCCAGACCATCCAGATCCTTGAATATAAATGTAATTTATGATAAATGAAATGTCAATGAAAACTATCATCCCTGATGGACTTCTAGCACCTTTCACTTTTCCCCACTCCTGCCTCATAAGCCTCCTGCATGTACATAGACACACCGGTATTTGTGCGTAGTTGTTATTGCAAACTTGGACATGTGCTAGAGGACAGAAGATGTATTGGTTACATTTCTGTGAGGAGGATATGTTAGGAATTTGCACTGGCTCTATTCCCTGCAGTATCAAGAAGCAGTAGATGCTTCTCTTCCCAAGCACCTGTAAACAAGAAACACAGCTCTAAGCAAAGGGGAGTCAGTCAGTGCTCTTTAGGCAGACTGGAAAAGTGATTAATGCTTGGCAGCTGGTTTCCTGGTTTTGTGATGACTTTTTCTTACATTATGCCTTCTATTCAGAGTTTAAATGTGAAAGAGTTGGAAAATTTTGAATAGTGTCATCTTAAAGGGGTCACAAGTCTAAGGTGTAACAGATATGGGTAGTTAGGGCTGATGCTAACTCTTCAGGAAAGGGCACACACGGTGGGGGCTGGCTTTGGGGAAGCAGAAGACAGCAATGATGTCGTTATTATTTTTTAAGTGTTGCATTGGTGTGAAGAGAAGCAGAAATGAATCAGTTGGACCCTACTTCTTGAAAGTGCCAAACTGTTTGTCCCTAGCTTCGTGGTAGTTTGCTCCTGTTTTGCACTGGCTCTTTCCAGCTGGAGAAGCAGCTACAGCTGTGATGAGTCAGTGATAAAATAGCCAGCAGACAAGGAGAGGGATTTCTGAGTCTGCCAGACATCTAATACTAACCCCAAGCAACCAGTCTATGCCAAGATGCTATACCAAGAACACCGTGGTTCAGTACACTGACTCATCTTTATATTGCTCTCTTCCAAAGGGAAAGGATAAAGCATGGGCCTTATATTCTCAGGCAACGAGTTGGTTTGCTTATCTTTCCAGAGCTGCAAAACACCTTGTGTATCCTGGTCTTTGCATTGTTCTTCTCTGTCCTTCCTTGTTAAAGATGTCTCTTCCATGACCCTGTGATTGTGGGATTCAGCATCCAAATCCCCTTTCCCCCCTCTGAAGGTGTATCCTCTTCAATTTTTTTGTTCTGGTTATAAAACAAAAACAACTCCAAAATAAACAGCCTTTTTAACCTACGCTTACTCTTCGTACTAATATGCATATTGTTTTGCCACAGCACAGACTGGCTTATGCTTCAAGACGATGGTTTTATGTGTGCCTACTTCTAGTATTTGAAAGAATCTGCAACCCTTATTTTTACTTTTCACGCCTACGCAGTCAGGCTGTTTGGTAATAACCTTTTTGTTGAGCAACACTTCCTGCAGGTGACAGCTCTGCATGCAAGGGTACAAAATTCCTTAGCTTTTTATTTAAAACATTAGTTTAACCATGTCAATATTATCTTCAACAGAACCATTGGCTATTCCAGTCTCGGAGGGGAGTGCCTCTTATTATGTTCTTCTGATAAATATTTAAACACGGAACTATCAACTTACAACCCAGTATTTCTTGCTGCAAGTGGTTTCTGGCAGCACACCTGAGCTTACTCATTTTTAGCTGTCTTCGCAAACAAAGCAATTCCGGCCAATGGCAGTAATAATCCCAAACCAATATGTATTTATCTCCAGTGCCAAGTAACAAATCTGCAGCAGCCTTAGGCTAATCAATTTCTGGAATTGTCCTCCCAGATTTTTCATTCTTTTTTTTTTTTTTTTTAAACATCCAATGATAATTTTTCTCTGCTTGGGTCCATCTATCCCTGCATAGCACGGTTCTGGCCTACAGTGTGGGTTTTTCCATATCTAGCTACATAACCCATGTAGCAGATGCAATATTTCTTGCTTCAGGGATTTAGGAACAATCAGTTCATTCCATTCCAACAAGACTGTTGCAGGCATGGCATATACGTTGCATAGAACAACCAGTACTGAAAGCTGGTGTTACTTTTCGCAGGATCCTGGAATCACAGGATGGCTTGGGCTGGAAGGGACCTTGAAGACCATCCAGTTCCAGTGCCATCCAGAGTATCCAGTCTGAAGTTCCATCGGACAGTTCCAGTCTGGACTATCCAGAACCAACTGGTTCCTGCCGTGGGCAGGGACACCTCACACTCGATCAGGCTGCCCAGCCTGGCCTTGAACACTTCCAGGGATGGGGCGTGCACAGCTTCTCTGGACAACTTTCTCTTCGAAAGTCTCATTACACTGTGGCTTCTGCGGTGATCGTTGCTTAAAGGCTGAAAATCTCTTGAACACTAATGCACAGGGAAGGCTGCACTAAGCCAGGCTGCCAGCCAAACTAGCAGCTCTCTGTGCTGACAATGGCCTGTAGCACGAGAGAAACTGCAGGAACAGGACAAACACAGCATCAAACACTCGTGAAAACACTCTCAAAGCCATCTTAAATCAATTCCTTACTCCTTGAGCCAGCCATGGAGCTTGTATTTTCCACGTTATTTTACCATGCATCACTGGGACCGTACTCGCTACATAATCTGATATAATCTCACACAGCTCCTTGCATATTCAGACTTTACATTTTGCAGGCTTTTCTTTGCAGTGCTTATTTTTGTCCACATATTGCATCTTTCAGCGGGTTTAGGGCTATCTGTTGTGGCAGTCACATTTCTCTCCAAAGCTCGCAGCCAGTCTGAGCACACATTTCTCTAGCTTTTTCTAAAGACTGTTTTCGTACGGGTTGGCTCTCTGATGGGTGGAGGCAAAGGCCTTGGAAGCAAATTAGCAAGGCGTGCTTCTACAGCAAGCTCAATCTCTTTTTCTTATAGACACAGGTTAAGACAAATAAAGAATAAATCTGGATCTTGATATGCAGGGGAATTGCTGCAGCCTGGGTCACATCTCTTTGAGGGCTGTGCACTCACTACTTCCTGCCTTTCACATCACGCACTAATAAACAAGAACAGGGAAAATAATGAGGAAGATATGTTATTCCTCAGAGTACTTTTTTTATTTTTCCAAATAAAGCTGTGTAATCTGGCATCTCCAAACGTCTCTAATGCTGATCCTTACCAGCAACATTTGCTAACGGGTTGGTATTCCTATGCAGTAACAGAAAGAGCAGCTCGGTATTGTGGTGCAGGAGTCAGCAGATGTTTCTTTAAAAAAACCGAGAGTAGATCGGGAAGAAAAAACATCGCGTAACCTTTGTGTGGCTCAGTTTCCCATCCTGCAAAATGTGAATTGCAAAACTGAGCTCTGCTTGAAAGAAAAATTATAAGCTTAAGTAATTCATGCAGAGTAATTCATCAATATCAGTATGAAAAAGGGAAAGTGGGTGCCAGTGCTCCAGCTCCAGATTGTGATTAAAATTAGATTTCTATTCTCACATTAATGATTGTGCTTATTCACACAGCACCTTCGGTGGAAGAGCACCTCTGTCCCGCCGGTCAGTCTGTGCGTGCACCACAACAGGCTGCTCCGAGCCTCCCCAGAGCTGTGCTCACAGTTAGAGCTGGGGCACGGAGCAGAGCGGCTCTCCTCAGTTTTCCCTGCCACCAGCCTGGGTGACAGCCTTTCCCTTGAAATTCCTTCCTTCTTTCCTCCTCCTCTACCCTTACTACAGCTCTCAATATATTTTACTGTTCCTATAGTTAGTCAAAAGATCAATCACTAAGCTTCCCGTGACCCAGTTCTTGTGAGAAGGTGTCTGCTCACCTTAGCAAGGGAACAGGCAAGGCCACAGCTGAGAAGTCAATCTGAAGTATGCAAACATTTGTTTTGAATAAGACCCTACACAGGCACAGCTGGAGGCAGCAAAGGCAAAAGCAAACTCCCTCTATTCTTTGTTCTGATACAGAAAAGTTTAGAGAGAGAGAGAGTGATACACAGGAGAGAGCTATGATAAATTATCTTTAAGTTTGCGCTCTCACTCTGCATGCTGCATAGCCCTCAGGAGCATAAGTTAATGTTCCAGTAAGATGAAAAAGAGATAGAGTTTTGGGAGCTGGTGCCACCTATACACACTCTGAATATCAATGTCATTTATTTCACCTGACATGCTTACACAAATATGTTAAACTTTAAGAAAATTAGCTTTTCGTCTTACTCTAGAAAGTTGAATTTGAGCTGTGGAAAGAAACCGCGGAGCGATTCTGTATTTGTTAGAAAGCCGGCTGCTTTCTACAACGAGGCGCTTCTGAGAAGAGATGCACTGATCACAGCCGTTTGATCAGAGGGGC
Source organism: Penelope pileata (assembly GCA_013396635.1). Taxonomy (NCBI): domain Eukaryota; kingdom Metazoa; phylum Chordata; class Aves; order Galliformes; family Cracidae; genus Penelope; species Penelope pileata. Next base: position 1,615,176 of record WBMW01002256.1, read on the forward strand.
CACGCGCTTTGCTTTTGGTATGGGTTTTCTGTTCTTGTCTGTTCTTTTGTTTGTCTCAGGTTGTTTCCCTGACTCCTTTCCCTTCCCCTCTCTCCCACATAGGTTTTTCTTTTTTTCCTGAAGAGAGCTCGCAGATACCCCCAGAGACCGACCCGCGGCAGAGGTGTCAGTGCTGCTGAATGCAGAGCTGAGGATTTGCCACGTGGTGCCTCAGTCTTGGACCACAGTTTTAAGCAGAAGTAGGATCTGGCCCATGGTTCTTTTGAAGCTGGACTATGGTCTCCAGTCAGATTTAACACAGCCCGTAAGAGCCAGCAAACGCTGGCTGCCTTCGTTCTTTCGTTCTTCACAAACCTCAGTCAAGTGGATTACAAAAAAAAATGACGCCCTGAAGCCTTATTTGCAGTCCCCCAGCCACCCAGTCCCCATCCAGTTGGCATTTCTCAGCTCAAGCACTTTTGTTCTCAGAAGCAGGTGAGATGCAAGATTAAACAATCATTTTACAACCACCTTTCAAATACCTGCCAGAGATTTCTCCAATTAAGTTAATCCTCCCCTCTCTCCCTCTCACACAAACACTTTGTATGGAAGCAAATTCTGTAATTAGTCACCTAAATCCTCTAATCCCACCTGTCTGGCTCTGAATCCTGGCAGCTGGTTCAGTGGGCATAGGATGTGCCCACCTGGGGCTCCAGCCCTTGGAGCAGGGTGAGCCTGCATCCTCGGCTGCTGGGGCTGCTGCGGTGCGCAGCGAGGGGGATGCCTGCAGACATGCAGCTTGTCCTGGGGCTGCCACCTGGCTCCACAGCCTCCAGGGAGGGAGAAGCTCTGCCTTTGGTCTACATTTTGTCCAAAGCTCACCTTGCCCAGTAACAGAAATAGGGTCAAACCCCACCAGTGGTGGATCTGTTAGCTGGATGTGGTTTGATACAGCACACAGCACAGTATCAGGATGTGCAACTGTCCAGAAAATCAAAGCAGACCTTCCCTGGACATGACGGAGGGGTCTTGGTCAGATGGATGTCCTCAGACATGAAGTAGTTAATACAAAGTGTTCGTAATTAGACTTCATATTAGCTCTCAATTAAGGTGAGCGGGGAACGTTCACACCTCTCTCAGTGCTATTATTTCAGCCTTGCTGGCTGGCAGGCTCAACAAGACAGCAATGTATCCTTGTCATGGGGACCAGCTGTCCCTGCTTAGGTGAAACAGTCCCTTTTTTGTCATTCTGTCCCATTAAAATAATTCATCAAATCCAATGCATTTTAGTAGGGGCTAATGGGGCGACCCTTTTTTCCCTTCAAATGTCCCTGCTAATTACTTCTACATATTGCTGTCTTTGTTATACGGTAAAATATTTTGCAAGTTTTCTTTTTTCCCAAAAGAAAAAAAAACCCACAATAAACAGCAAACCTGCTTCTAACACAAACCTTTTCTGGAGGTCATAAGTCACCATTGGACTATTTTGTCCCTTCAAACACATTGCAATTAATTGCTTTCTGGGCAGATGTCTGTCACCACCCTCTGCTGGACAGAGTCCAAGCGATCTGATTGTATGTCACAGACGCTGTGGGCAGCCGGCCTCTGTTTTGTAGGGCAGCAGGTAAAGAAGCAAATAGGAAGGTCAGGAATCAGCAACTTTGAAAACTTATCTATTGAGTACCTCGGAAAAGGAAAAGGGAAGAGAAAAAAGTTGGAAGGGACCTACGAAGATGATCAAGTCCAACCACCCAACCACTTCAGAGCTAAGCAGAACATAAAACATGCTATTGAGGGCTTTACCCAAATGCCTCTTGAATGCTGACAGGCATGGGGCATTGACGTCCTCTCTAGGAAACCTGTTCCTGTGTCTGATCACACCCATGGTAAAAAATTTTTGTAATGTCCAGCCTGAACCTCCCTGGTGCAGCTTTGTGCTACTACCACACATTTTAAACATGCATCTTAAGCTATAGTCTCAAGCTATATGGATAATTTGTGGAAGGTTACACAGTGCTAGCAAATCAGATGGCATGAAAGATTAGACAATCTTCTGGTCACTGTAATTGTTTTTAGAAGTTAGTGAGCTAAATTTGAAGGGACACCTTTTCTGTGTTTGTCTAAGGAAGATCCTCAGCAAAGAGGAATCTCCACTGGTTGCTTCAAAGACCACTTAGGCAACTTTAGAGGCTCACACAGTGGCTGCCACTGCAGAGCAGATGTTTGAGCTTGGCTTGGTGTGAATCGCTTCTCAGTTTCAGAGTAAGATGTGAGCTGCATCCTATGGGTACTCAGGGATGATGCTGAGGATGGCAGCTGCTAAAGGCTCTGCCCACAGAGAGAGGATGCCTTGGCTCTGAACACCTGGTGAAGTTACTGATATTGAGATGGATGAAAAGGAAGTCAATGAAATCAATATTAAGGTGTGTTATGGTTAGATATTTCCCTCACTTTACTCTTACATCTCCTCTCCTCTCGTGGAAAGTGCCTTTCTCAAACACAAGGACCTGAGAGATATGACCAGTGGGGCATTTCCACCAGGTCAGGAATTCCAGGCAGATACACACCAAAATAAGGAAGTGGAACCAATTTCAGTAGCCCAGCCAGCATTAATCACTGTTGGACGAGTGTCACAGCTTTCTGCAGCATTCCCACTGATAACCAACAGAAGACGAAGGGGCACAAGACTCACTAGGACCAAATCTGCTTTGACTGAATAGCAAGAGATCCTTCAAACCCTCCCTTCTCACAAGGTACCCACCTTCCTGCCTCTAGCGGAGAGGATGCTGAACGAGTGCTGTGGCTGGGTTTCCAGCTGGTTTCCTCACATCCCATATGTTTCTCGGCAAGAGGGAAGAGTGGGCTCATTATTCAGAGAATTGAAAGATGCCCACATTCATCAGTCAGTTCCTCACAAAAGGCTTCATCATCTCTGCTGTAAGGGGGTGCAGCACCAGTGCAATTCTTACGCTCATTTCAAGGGGTTTCTTTTCTCATCCTTTCTTTAATTGCATTAAATTCAAAGGAGAGAGTTCAATCGGCTTGATGAAAATAAGATAATAGATTCACACCTATGAGAGGATTCAGAAATTTACCTTTCATATGACCTTGTGCCAAACCACTAAGAGAGCCTAATGCTAAGAAATGTTGGTGTAAACTATGCAGCAAGTTGTGCCTAGTGACCAAGAACCTGGTTTGCACCTAGATAAAAGTTCACTGAGGCTCATATCAAACTAAGGCTACATCAAGCGTAACAGCTAAAATATATAAAGTAACTCAAGTGATACCAAATCATTAGGATTATACAAAAGAGGCTGAAATTTGAGATGGACTTCCTCATGTGAATCGCACATGCACAAGCTATGGTAAGAAGTTTTGCCTGGCATAATTACTTTCAGTTTGTCTCCAAACCATTTCTTCTTAGACATTACAGATGCAAATGTGCATATCTAGTTATGTAAGCACAGAAACATGCAAATATATGTTATGAGATATGTTCTTCTTTACCACAATATGTGCAAGTGATAAGAATTAAGCATTTTTCTATCCTTTACGTTCTCAGAATCCCAGAGAACTTTCCAAGACCAACATTGGTCCCAGAGATGCTGATCTGCTCCCACTGAAGAACTTTCCCCACCATCCTTCTGGATAAGAAAATGGACAGGTACTTTGCATTTGGCTTTATGCTTTAGCATTGGCAATATTAATATTATTATTTTATTTCTTTTTTTTTGCAGGGAAAGTATTACTATTGGAGACTGGAGATTTCCTGTGTTTTTAGCGAAATGCCATGGAGTCTTTACCTTCCACCTGGACAGCCACCAAACTGAAAGGACCTTGGGTTTAATGTCTCATCTCAAGGATATTATAATGTGTTGGCCTCATTATTCACAGCAGAAAAGGCCTTTGTCATGGTCAGATGGCTTTAATGTGTTTCGTATGCTACATAAATTCAAACTTGATGGCTCATTTATTTGTTGGATTGCAGCGTTATTCAACCTAAATGAAGCCTTGGTATTTACCAATAATTTGTGCTCTGGCTCTTGTTTATTTAAGCAAGCGGTATCCACTGTCTCCTCTGTTGTCTGTATTAAGTTGGGACTCTACTGATTCAAGGAATATTATAGAGGGGGCCAAAAAAAATGCAGAGAAAATAGATTTGCATTTGTGGACAATTATTTCCAGAAGTCTTGAAAGATTAGTATTCCAATATTGCAATTTCTGACATCAATTTTCTCAGGGTCAGAAACAACTTCTCAGGCTTCAACTAAGCCTCAAAATACCCCCATGAGGAAGTGAGTCATCGTTATCATCACTTTGAAAAAGGGCAAACCGGAGGTAGTAGGGGGTTAGGTGGCTTATTCCATGTCAAATAAAAACTTTAAAAAGAGACACTGGCTAAAATGCATCCAGAATTCAAATCTGCCTTTTAATGTTAGGACCATATTTGCTGTTGTGATGTGGCAATTTTCTTTGATGAAGCTACATGCAGCAATTATCAAACTATGTAGTCACACCAAACCAAAAATTTCCTAAACAGAGATTCTCTATTATTGTCTGAAAGATAAGGATATATGGCTGTAATAAGGAATGTGTAACTATGCAATTACAGGGGATGCACATCCCCCTATTCTATCTTAGATAACAACTTACCTTCTAGCGCGATGGTTTTTAAATCTCAATTTTTTTTAATAGAAATTCTAGCTGAACTCCCCTGAAGCTGACTTCAGAATCCACACCCAGATGGATCTCGTGAGAGCAGCCTTAAAATGCAAAATTATCCATTAAGTCAAAACTAAGAATCTATCCCATCTCTAGACAGAAATACAAGTAAATATGCATAACCAAGGCAAAAGACACTCATCCTGCCTGCAGAAATGTACAACTGGATTTTAGTAAATTAAATTACCACGAGAACCCAAATTGGTGAATAGATTCAGAGTGGGACAGGATCTGTACGACTCATCCACTGATAAGAAATACATAAACACTCACATGAATACCAAACATTCATTTATGCCACTAACTACACTTCACAATTGTACACACGGACCCAAACTGTTTCCCTTTCCCTGTTGATACAAATGGGGAGGAACTTTAAAGCTTAGAAAAATTGTGGTTCTGGCACTGAACACTAGTGCCTTGGGCCAGTTCTCCCAGTCCAGTTTCTGGTATCGAGCAGCTGTTGCTCGCTGTTGCTCTAGCCAGTTAATAATTTGCCACTCTACCAAATAACTTTTCAAGTGATTTATTAAGCGATTAGGAGTCTGCTCGGACAAATCAAATGGACTTTATTATCACAGCGGCGGTAATTCAGCCCTGTAGCAGAAGGGAAGGTGCATGTGGAAGTACAAAACAAGGTCCTTACTCAATGCCTTCCCCTTTCCTCTTGGAATTGCAAACCACATTACCTGAGACTTAACAATCTGTTTTCTCTGCCTTTCCAGGATGGGTCTATGTCAGCATCCAGCTTTGCAGGTGTGCTGGGCCTGGCTGGGACGGAGCTACTTTTCTCCATAGCAGTCCATGTGGTGCTGTGTTTTTGATTTGTGACCAGAACTGAGCTGGTAACACAGCAGTTTGGGCTGCTGCTGAGCAGTGCTTGCATTATGACAAGGGCTACTCTGCTTCCCTGTGTTCCAGCGAGGAGGCTGGGTTGGGCAAGAAGCTGCAAGGGGACACAGCAGGGACAGCCAGGCTGAAGTGACCAAAGGGATGTACCATACCATGTAACACCATCCTCAGCAATAACACTGGAAGAGCTTTTCCCAAGTAGCCACTGCTACTGTGACTTCATCACTTGTTTTCTTTTCATTCCTCCTCACCCTTACTCAACTGTCTTCATCTTGGCCCAAGAGTTTTTTTTTTTTGTTTTGTTTTTTTTTTGCTTTTGCCCTTCCAGTTCTCACACTGTGGGGAATGAGTAAGCAGCTGTGTGGGGCTCAGCCGCCTGCCAGGGCTGACCCACTGTGGCAGGGTACGAGTCATTGTGCAAAATGCTGCGAACTTTAGGAAACGACTCTGCTCCTCCTCGCAAAGGAAGAGCCTGTAGAAATTACCTCTTAGCAGCACATGGGTGGCCTTAGTTAGACGAGATTATCACTGTCAGAAAATGGCAGCTCTAAGAGGTCAGAAGAGGTTGGGGGGACATTTTGTGGTAGGTGAGATATTTTCTGCCATGACCACTCCACCACTTTTTCCAGTGAAGCTGTCATACATTGTTTGTTAGCAGCCCAGCCTCACGCACCTCGAGCACGAAGCTCGGCTGGGGCGAGGGGCCTGGCTGCAGCGCTGCTCCGGGATCAGATGTTTCATAACCAGCGTGGCAGAACTGCCTGTGCCATTGTTCAGGATTGCTCCTGTTAACAAAGTTCGGTAATCCTCTAATAAAAACATCTAATCTGTCTCTGGCTTCTGCAACGCACTTCATAACCTTATAATCCTCAGTTTTAATAACATCTGCAGGCTCTGAGAATAAAGCTGTGCAAGTGACAAAACAGATGACAGCTCATGGGAGGGAACCCTGGAAGCTGGAGATGGAAGGTAAGTTTGTAACAAAGTAAAGGAAGGACGGATTGAAAGAAAATAGATCTTTATATTTGCTTTTCTTTCCTCTACCTGTTACAGCAGCTTCTAAAAATCTGAAGGATCGCTTTCCCTTCAGCAAGTGAAATATACGCTGTGTTTTTATTCATTTATTACAAGCATCCTAACACCGCGAGTAGGAACAGCTACAGATCCAAGGATTTCTCTGTCTGCTCTGGAAAACAGCTGGTTATCCAATTTAACTGGGGCCGAAAGACTCCACATTCATAAAACAACCCAGCAGGAGCCTCTTTTTGTACAAACGTGTACCGTCTTCCTGGGGGAGATCTGCTCCAGTGTTCCTCATTAGAGCTAATGGAATACTATTAAAGCTCCGTGCCCCGCGAGTTGAAAACCTTTCCGTAAGCAGGTGGCATTCCCCATCTCGCTTATTAATGCATGCACTGGACCTGTGAAAATGTATTTCCTTCATGTGTTTTGGCTCACACCAGCTCTCTGTGTTTCTAGACCCCAACATGCTGCTTCAGAGATGCCCAAATCCCCTGTGCTGCCGGGCAGGAATGAGTGGGACTCACCTGGCCTGAAGTCAGAACCAGCAGAACAGCTCTGCATCTCCACAGAGATCCCAAAATCTGACAGCATTTGGTGAACGTGGCTCCTCTACACCGTTCAGAGAAAAGAAGAAAAAACCCACAAATTCAAGTAATACCAAGACCATCTACGGGTAGAGGTGACCACTCCTGTGTGCTCTGCCCTGCTTTAAATATGTGCCAAGCTGTGAAGTAACCTGCCCGAGGGCGGGACCCAGGTGCAGATATTTACCTCAGGTAGAACCTTCAGAGGGGGCAAAATATTGATGTTAAAATTCTTAAGGTGGGACATTTAGAAATTAAAGTGCTTTTATTTAGTTTTTCTTAAAACTAAACCCATACTGAGGCCCAAGAAAACAATCTTAATGACTTACACCAAAATGTCAAAATGATTTTAAAGAAGGTAAGAAAACTCTTGTGTTGCTAGTCCCTGAGCATCAGATCTCAAAAACCATTCTCCACAGGAGAACTTAAATATGTGCACAGGCTTACGAAAGCTGCATGAAACTGAGAGATGTTAAGGTCAGATGAGGGACCTGGAACCTCAGAAATTCCAGAACGTAAATAGGATTTAGAATCCCATGTTTTCACTGAGACAACAAAAGTGGGTATAATTAGCACACACTGTTAAACTTCATTAGTCTCCCAGGGTTTCAGCTATGCTTACAAGATCAACCCACTAGAATAAATTTGGCTAAAAAGGTGCGGAGGCACTTGACCATGAAAACAATTTTTACTCCAAAGAAAAATACATACTATTTTTTTCTGCTGGTGTGAAAAACACAAATGCAATGGTATTACCACAAACTGCCTTGGAAGCACTCAGGTGTTCAGGCCCTGATCTACATGCTATGGTTTACAAAGGAGATGGGTATTCCAATGGTAAGCCCTGCTTTGCTTTTTTGACTTTTTCTTTCACAAAAGCAAACCACAAGGTCTGTGGTGAAACACCTGCCTGGAAGAAGCCTCCAGGAGCCCAGCCTGCTCCCCTGCACTCTGCAGCAGCCACAGAGCAGAGCTCGCAGGTGGGCTCTCACAGCAGCAGCTGCTGTCCCACAGCAAAGCCAGGTGGGATTTGTCTTCACAAGCCGTGATTGCCCTCAGCTTCTGCTGGGCTCTAGCTTGCTCTTGTGCAAAGCAGAGGCTCTGGCACCTGTAGGAGTGACAATTTAAATCCTAGTGGGAGGCTTGTTTGTGGTGTGGGAGCATCAAGCTCCTCCTGAGCTCTGGAACAAAGCCTCTATGCTTTTTCCCTTTGCTTAGAAACTTGATATGCACATATGATTCTACTTTATATGCCAGCTGAGGAGTGGGCACAGCTCCTGTTTCAGTGAATTGTTGGCAGTTGTCATGAAGGTGGTGAGGAGCATGGACAAGTTGGAAGGCTTCTACCCACAGGTGCTGCTCGCAGGAAGTAAGGTGACTGGAAATGTGAACCTTTGGAAATGCGCTTAGCCTAGTTAGCGTGAATTAACCTCATCTTTCCTTCCATAAATCACTTATGTTAAATACGTTACGTTAAAATATAACGGGTCAGATCAACTGTTTTGCAGAAAAGAGGTAGCAATGTGGGGATGGGAGAACAAAAGGTAGCTTTGTGTGTTTTGGGTGCCCAGGCCTTCAAACACCACTTGGTATCAGGCAGCACTTAAAGATACTGCAGCAGGTGAATAACAATAATGCAGATATGTCATGGTAGGGCCAGTAAATGACCTTGGTTCCTGTGAACTCTGAAGTTGTGGAGAGGACAGGACAGGTGAGGCACAATCCAGGAGTCACAGCCACAGGGAAGCCATTAAAAGAGAGAAACTTTTTGCAATCACCTGAAAGCCACAAAGGGAAGTAACTAAGAGACATCATGAATTTTCATTTTCCTTCTATGAGAGAATAACAGTCATTGCATGTAGAGAAGAAGGAGATGTAAATCTTAACTTCAGCTGCTATCCATGTGGCGTTCTTGCATGCAAGCTAGGGGAAGAAACGGCCTTGGTCCCGCTGCCATAAGGCAGGTACAGAGATGGTGGGAACTCAGCTCCCGGCCTGGGGAGCAGCGGGCTGCCAGCAGGGAGGACACCCACCTCGCGTGCACAAGCCTGTCTTCGGTTTGGTTGCATTTCAGCCCTTCTGTTAATGGCTTGGATGACAGAACAAGAAAGTAAACTGATTAAATTCACAGCTGATACCACGCTGGAAGGGCTGTAAATGCACTGTAGGGAAGGATTAGAATCCAAAATGTTCATGATGAGCTGGAGAAACAATAAGAGGTGGGGGAAAATAAAATAAAAAGGAGGTAACTCAAGACCAAGTCCCTTACTTGGCAAGAATAGCAACCAAGGAAATGTAAAACGGAAGCGATTGCATGGGCAGCAGTTCTGCAGGAAAGGACCTGGCAAATGCCACCTATTGGATAGTGAGAGCGCAGGACAGGTGCATCGTCCCTTTGGCTGAGGTGTCGGTGCACCTCACTTCCAGAGAGGGCATGGACTGCAGGGAAAGGTGACCCATTCAGTGCACTACCCTGGAAAATGCAGGAGGAAAGCCTGGAAGGCCTGGGACTGTTTGCTATGCTCCTGAGGACAGGAGTGAGGAGCCTGTGCCAGCCTGGGCTTCTTCCTGGAGCACTGAGCCCACCCTCCACAGCCCTGTGCGGAGGCCTCAGGCCTGCAGCTCCCTGAGGGGCTGGGCCCTGCAGCCCAGCACAGAGGGCAGGGGTGGAGCTGTCAGCAACAGCTGCATCGCTGTAACACAACAGGAGGATCTGAGAGTCACGGTCTCTTCATCGATGGTGGTCATTAGGCTTCTGAGACACCTACACAGAAGCGTGGCAGAGCTCGCTCTGTGTGCGGCTGTTCGTACAGTGCCAGTTCGTCAGCACATGGCTGACCGCCCGGCCCTGGCTTGCAGCCACGCGGCCCTGAAGCTGTGCGAGTACCCAGTGCTGCGCGGTATGTGCTTTGAGGCAACAAGCATCAGCATCTTTCCATATGTGGGCACTGGATGCCGAGCGTGAGGGCAGCCCTGCATTCATTCCTTCCTCTCCCCTCAAACAGCAAAACTGTCTTCAGAGCAATGCTGTGCAGCACAAAGGATAAATGTTTAATGAAGGACCAGGGAATTAATGTAAACACTAATAATAACCTGAATTACCTAATAGCTGGGTTTCACCTCTGCTTTTTACATTACATATTTATATTTTACATCCACACGTGGAGATGAAATTCTGCTAAATTAGGTTGACAGAACAGGAATGAGCTGGAGTGCAGCTTTTTCAAAGAGCTTGCTTATAGTTCCTCGTGCTCGCATAACATGATTTCTTCTCAAGTTAGTAAAAAGAAAGAACTTCAAGAATTTTTCAGGTTGGTTGTTGTAGGCTTGTTTGGCAGTTGCATATTTCTCCTGTTTTTCAAGAGAAATTAGTCCCCATAGAGAACAGTCTTGTTTTCCTTTTGTGTATTTATTTAACTTGTTTTTTTTATGAGTAATGCCCTGAAAAGTTGGAAATGCACATAGTTCTTTTGCAAGAAGATTATAAATGGATGCTTATCTCAAGCACCAAATATCTGTATTTCTTTAAATGGAACCACCAGGTCAAGGAGTGGGAATAAACAGGAAGAGGGAGCCTCAACCAGTGCCAGACTGCCCTTGCTAGAGCAAGATTTGCCTTTTCTTGTAATTTTTCACCTTAGAGCAATTGCAGACTGAGTTCCTGCACCTTGATTTCTGCAGGACGAGGTGCTGCTTGCACCCCAGCACCAGCCCTGTCCTGCTCTGTGCCGGCACAGACTGCTCACTGACACTTCTCCTTCCTAAATCCTAACCCAGCAGCGCTACCCAGGGCTCCCAGGCTCAGAACCAGTACAAAGTGCTCTGACCCAAAGGAGTGCATTAGGTTTCCAATGATCTCCACTCCGCTTCCCTCAGGCTACAGACACCCCCTTCTTTTAGCCACTCTGGCCTCAGCCAGACGTGCAGAAAAGCAGCAGCCCCATTACCTCCTGCGGAAGACGTAAGGCCTGCCTTGGCCAGATGTCACTTTTATGGAGAGCCGCCCTGCCAAAACCTCGCTGAGAGCAGAGCTGGGCGCTGGGGACACACACCAGGCTGCCGCTTCCGACAGAAGGATGCTCCTCTGCGCAGCGCTCCTCCATCACGCTTAACTCCATGCGAGACAAATCGAGCAATGTGAAGTCAAGCAGCGATGGGATGCAGCAACATCACCCCCCAACCAGCCAGCCCAGGAGGTCACAGCAGGGATGGGACCCAGGTCTGCGGTGGCAGGCAGTGTTCCCCCAGCCCGGACCCCAGGGGAACCCAGGAGATCCTAGGACATAGCGTGCAATTTGGTGTATGACAGATCCTGTACGGCTGTGGCAAAAAAAGGTTTATTTTTGAAACAGGAATTGTTAACACAAGTGCACAGTGAGGTCGTGGGGGCTCTCCTCCCACTAACTGCTGTCTCCAAAGGCCATTAGCCCATTATTTGTTGGCTCTTTTCAAACAGGAAACTGAAACACAGGCAGTGGGTAAGGCAGCCCCTGATGACACACCTGGTTAGTGCTCAGCTGCTCCCATCTTTCAGACCCAGACTGAGTGCCAAACCACCCTGGCAATTGCAGTTCTTGTAGTTATCAGTCCTTCTCCTTTTTAAAATACATCTTCCTGACAGCAGCCCACAGCTACCATTTCCTCTTCACTGTGCAGAGTGCAGAGCACTACAAATACATCACTTAGCTTTGCTGCAGTCCTTTCTGTCCCCTCGATCATCGCCCTTACACCCTTCTGCATTTCCGCCCGGCTCCCGCGGGTGCGGCACGCCAAAAAGAGCTTTGCAGCAAGCACTCCGGGCTTGCCAGGCTTAAGGAGCAGAATCCCAGCTGGAGCAAAACTGCACAAACGCCACTGCAGCCAGCAGCAGTACAGTGTGGAAAGCAGCTAAAATTCTGACCCTGGCTCCTGTTCCAGAACACATTCTGTATGGATCTCCCCAGCACAGAGGCTGCCACAGCCTGGACTTGGGGAAAGGCTGGGGCTGGGCCGTGCCGGGGGCTCTGAGCACTGATGCCCTGAAGGAGAGACATCAGCTGTCCTGTTTGGTAGGAACTGAAGCCCAGGGCTGAGCAAGACGCTCAGTATCGCAATGTCCCACGCAGGGCTGACCCCCGTGTTTCCCTGCTAACGATCCCGGCAGGACACGCTGCGCTAGCTCTGCTCTCCCTCACGCAGGAAAGCACCAGCTCACAGATAGCTGTGCGTCCTGGATCTGCTCTAGCCCACAGCACCCACAGGATTAACACACATTTTTACCATTCCAGAAGCTGATGGCTGCATTCCTCACCCAGCTGTCAGAAGACGTGAACTGGGAAATGGCTTTTCTCTGCCATTTTCCTACATCAAGAATCGTTCTGGAGTGACACCAGCTGCTCCTCAGCCTGTTAGTGCTCTCGTGGAGGCTGAGCCCATGTTTCAGGCATGGCAGTGCCCTCGGAGCCCCCTGGGTCTCTCAGCTCGGGGATGGTGAAACACCAGCGTGAGGCGTGCCAGCCGGCTTCTGGGAAAGGGCCCCGCTCCCTGGGGAGGGAGGCACTGCTTGGGAAAGGGGAATGACCTCAGTGGAACGGGAACGTGGCCGGTGGAGCAGCAGAGAGGAGCCTGTGACCTTCACAGAGAAGCATCGCTGAGATGTGCCTAACCCCTGACAGGCTGAATTGTGCCTTCTGGCCTTAAAACCACCAAAACTTTGGTATGCGTCCATGCGCTGTACATTTTATGTTGCTAAAGGACCTGATTCAGTTTTGTCTCACGAAGACCCGGGAACAGAGAACACCCCCGTGACCACCAGTGCCCGGCAGCCCGGCCCTGCCCTAACGCAGCCGCCGCTCGCTGCACCGAAGGGCGCTCGGCGTGGAGAGACGAGAGGTTGTGGAAGGGAGGGCTGCTTTAACAGCTCCGTAACTTTTTTTGCCTTTTGTTTTGGCCAGTTTCTCCCTCAGGCGCACAGAGCAGGGACAAACAGCTTATCCTGCCTGAAACAAACTCGCTGAAACCTCAGTTCCCCCCCGTCCCCTCCCACAGCAGCGCCAGTGACCCCTCCCCTGCGCGGCGTTACCCAACTCACACAAACACGCAGCTCCTGCTCGCNCCCTTACTTGGCAAGAATAGCAACCAAGGAAATGTAAAACGGAAGCGATTGCATGGGCAGCAGTTCTGCAGGAAAGGACCTGGCAAATGCCACCTATTGGATAGTGAGAGCGCAGGACAGGTGCATCGTCCCTTTGGCTGAGGTGTCGGTGCACCTCACTTCCAGAGAGGGCATGGACTGCAGGGAAAGGTGACCCATTCAGTGCACTACCCTGGAAAATGCAGGAGGAAAGCCTGGAAGGCCTGGGACTGTTTGCTATGCTCCTGAGGACAGGAGTGAGGAGCCTGTGCCAGCCTGGGCTTCTTCCTGGAGCACTGAGCCCACCCTCCACAGCCCTGTGCGGAGGCCTCAGGCCTGCAGCTCCCTGAGGGGCTGGGCCCCGCAGCCCAGCACAGAGGGCAGGGGTGGAGCTGTCAGCAACAGCTGCATCGCTGTAACACAACAGGAGGATCTGAGAGTCACGGTCTCTTCATCGATGGTGGTCATTAGGCTTCTGAGACACCTACACAGAAGCGTGGCAGAGCTCGCTCTGTGTGCGGCTGTTCGTACAGTGCCAGTTCGTCAGCACATGGCTGACCGCCCGGCCCTGGCTTGCAGCCACGCGGCCCTGAAGCTGTGCGAGTACCCAGTGCTGCGCGGTATGTGCTTTGAGGCAACAAGCATCAGCATCTTTCCATATGTGGGCACTGGATGCCGAGCGTGAGGGCAGCCCTGCATTCATTCCTTCCTCTCCCCTCAAACAGCAAAACTGTCTTCAGAGCAATGCTGTGCAGCACAAAGGATAAATGTTTAATGAAGGACCAGGGAATTAATGTAAACACTAATAATAACCTGAATTACCTAATAGCTGGGTTTCACCTCTGCTTTTTACATTACATATTTATATTTTACATCCACACGTGGAGATGAAATTCTGCTAAATTAGGTTGACAGAACAGGAATGAGCTGGAGTGCAGCTTTTTCAAAGAGCTTGCTTATAGTTCCTCGTGCTCGCATAACATGATTTCTTCTCAAGTTAGTAAAAAGAAAGAACTTCAAGAATTTTTCAGGTTGGTTGTTGTAGGCTTGTTTGGCAGTTGCATATTTCTCCTGTTTTTCAAGAGAAATTAGTCCCCATAGAGAACAGTCTTGTTTTCCTTTTGTGTATTTATTTAACTTGTTTTTTTTATGAGTAATGCCCTGAAAAGTTGGAAATGCACATAGTTCTTTTGCAAGAAGATTATAAATGGATGCTTATCTCAAGCACCAAATATCTGTATTTCTTTAAATGGAACCACCAGGTCAAGGAGTGGGAATAAACAGGAAGAGGGAGCCTCAACCAGTGCCAGACTGCCCTTGCTAGAGCAAGATTTGCCTTTTCTTGTAATTTTTCACCTTAGAGCAATTGCAGACTGAGTTCCTGCACCTTGATTTCTGCAGGACGAGGTGCTGCTTGCACCCCAGCACCAGCCCTGTCCTGCTCTGTGCCGGCACAGACTGCTCACTGACACTTCTCCTTCCTAAATCCTAACCCAGCAGCGCTACCCAGGGCTCCCAGGCTCAGAACCAGTACAAAGTGCTCTGACCCAAAGGAGTGCATTAGGTTTCCAATGATCTCCACTCCGCTTCCCTCAGGCTACAGACACCCCCTTCTTTTAGCCACTCTGGCCTCAGCCAGACGTGCAGAAAAGCAGCAGCCCCATTACCTCCTGCGGAAGACGTAAGGCCTGCCTTGGCCAGATGTCACTTTTATGGAGAGCCGCCCTGCCAAAACCTCGCTGAGAGCAGAGCTGGGCGCTGGGGACACACACCAGGCTGCCGCTTCCGACAGAAGGATGCTCCTCTGCGCAGCGCTCCTCCATCACGCTTAACTCCATGCGAGACAAATCGAGCAATGTGAAGTCAAGCAGCGATGGGATGCAGCAACATCACCCCCCAACCAGCCAGCCCAGGAGGTCACAGCAGGGATGGGACCCAGGTCTGCGGTGGCAGGCAGTGTTCCCCCAGCCCGGACCCCAGGGGAACCCAGGAGATCCTAGGACATAGCGTGCAATTTGGTGTATGACAGATCCTGTACGGCTGTGGCAAAAAAAGGTTTATTTTTGAAACAGGAATTGTTAACACAAGTGCACAGTGAGGTCGTGGGGGCTCTCCTCCCACTAACTGCTGTCTCCAAAGGCCATTAGCCCATTATTTGTTGGCTCTTTTCAAACAGGAAACTGAAACACAGGCAGTGGGTAAGGCAGCCCCTGATGACACACCTGGTTAGTGCTCAGCTGCTCCCATCTTTCAGACCCAGACTGAGTGCCAAACCACCCTGGCAATTGCAGTTCTTGTAGTTATCAGTCCTTCTCCTTTTTAAAATACATCTTCCTGACAGCAGCCCACAGCTACCATTTCCTCTTCACTGTGCAGAGTGCAGAGCACTACAAATACATCACTTAGCTTTGCTGCAGTCCTTTCTGTCCCCTCGATCATCGCCCTTACACCCTTCTGCATTTCCGCCCGGCTCCCGCGGGTGCGGCACGCCAAAAAGAGCTTTGCAGCAAGCACTCCGGGCTTGCCAGGCTTAAGGAGCAGAATCCCAGCTGGAGCAAAACTGCACAAACGCCACTGCAGCCAGCAGCAGTACAGTGTGGAAAGCAGCTAAAATTCTGACCCTGGCTCCTGTTCCAGAACACATTCTGTATGGATCTCCCCAGCACAGAGGCTGCCACAGCCTGGACTTGGGGAAAGGCTGGGGCTGGGCCGTGCCGGGGGCTCTGAGCACTGATGCCCTGAAGGAGAGACATCAGCTGTCCTGTTTGGTAGGAACTGAAGCCCAGGGCTGAGCAAGACGCTCAGTATCGCAATGTCCCACGCAGGGCTGACCCCCGTGTTTCCCTGCTAACGATCCCGGCAGGACACGCTGCGCTAGCTCTGCTCTCCCTCACACAGGAAAGCACCAGCTCACAGATAGCTGTGCGTCCTGGATCTGCTCTAGCCCACAGCACCCACAGGATTAACACACATTTTTACCATTCCAGAAGCTGATGGCTGCATTCCTCACCCAGCTGTCAGAAGACGTGAACTGGGAAATGGCTTTTCTCTGCCATTTTCCTACATCAAGAATCGTTCTGGAGTGACACCAGCTGCTCCTCAGCCTGTTAGTGCTCTCGTGGAGGCTGAGCCCATGTTTCAGGCATGGCAGTGCCCTCGGAGCCCCCTGGGTCTCTCAGCTCGGGGATGGTGAAACACCAGCGTGAGGCGTGCCAGCCGGCTTCTGGGAAAGGGCCCCGCTCCCTGGGGAGGGAGGCACTGCTTGGGAAAGGGGAATGACCTCAGTGGAACGGGAACGTGGCCGGTGGAGCAGCAGAGAGGAGCCTGTGACCTTCACAGAGAAGCATCGCTGAGATGTGCCTAACCCCTGACAGGCTGAATTGTGCCTTCTGGCCTTAAAACCACCAAAACTTTGGTATGCGTCCATGCGCTGTACATTTTATGTTGCTAAAGGACCTGATTCAGTTTTGTCTCACGAAGACCCGGGAACAGAGAACACCCCCGTGACCACCAGTGCCCGGCAGCCCGGCCCTGCCCTAACGCAGCCGCCGCTCGCTGCACCGAAGGGCGCTCGGCGTGGAGAGACGAGAGGTTGTGGAAGGGAGGGCTGCTTTAACAGCTCCGTAACTTTTTTTGCCTTTTGTTTTGGCCAGTTTCTCCCTCAGGCGCACAGAGCAGGGACAAACAGCTTATCCTGCCTGAAACAAACTCGCTGAAACCTCAGTTCCCCCCCGTCCCCTCCCACAGCAGCGCCAGTGACCCCTCCCCTGCGCGGCGTTACCCAACTCACACAAACACGCAGCTCCTGCTCGCACCATCCCGAACGGCTCCAGCAGGGTCCGATCCCGATCCCACCTCACCGCAGGGGAGCAGAGGCGAAGGGCGGCTGCGGAGGGGCTCTGCGGGCAGGTAACGGCTCCCTGGGGCGCTGCTTTCCGCTGGCGGTGCCTGACGCCTAACGGGCACGCCAGCAGGTGGGCCAAAACCAGCCTCCTGGCAAGCGGTCTTGGGGAGTTTGTAACAGGAGAAAAGTCGCAGTGCAAACTCAAAAACAGATTAAGTAACACTTCATACTGCTTGATTTCTGCAGGGAAAGAGGCGATTTTTAAGATCAAGATCTGGTGTGCAACACAAAATCTCTATTTTTTTAAGGCATGAGTGTCAACTGTATGTGTTTAAATGTGTGTGCATTTTGCTTTGGTTTCCATCCAACGCATTAGATGCAGAAAGCAGTGGTCCTCTGGGATGTGCTCCAGCTGTTTNTGAAATGAAGCCCAGCTCCAAAATAGATGCTGACAAGCCACAGGTGACCGGACAAGTCTTATTCAGACAGCATTACTCACAAGGAAGATTAGAAGCCATTTTTTACTTGGATGGGTTTCCGCTGGACAACAACCAGTCTGGCAGAGCTATCCACATCCACGAGCTTGGAGACCTCAGCAATGGCTGCGACTCCACGGGAGGCCACTACAACCCTTTCAGAGTGAATCACCCCCGGCACCCGGGGGATTTTGGCAACTTTTCTCCTAAGGATGGCAAAATCAGAAAATACAAACCTAATCTCTTTGCCACCATGTTTGGTCCGTACTCCATCCTGGGCAGATCCGTTGTGATCCACGAGCAGGAAGATGACATGGGCAAGGGCAACAACAAGGCCAGTCTGGAAAATGGCAATGCTGGCAAACGTCTGGCTTGCTGCGTGATTGGGATATGCAACAAGAGCTTGTGGGAGAAACTGATCGAGGCCACAGACAAGAAGAAGAGATGGCTCCAATCCAGGCTCAGCTGAGCACCTGCAGATCAGCCACCAACCGGGGCAGCACGAAGTACCTTAGGCTGTACCACTGGCCCCTTAGATGGCAAAGGGATTCCCATTTCCACTCTCTTGCTTCTCTGAGAAATGCGTATCACTTTGTAGAGCTGCCTTTCTGTACGCTGATCAATAAAAACAGCATCAACTCAACACTGTGATATATTTTCTTGAAGAAAAAAAAGATTCCCTTTTACGCAGTTTGGGAGCTGAATGCATGTAAGAGCGCTAGGATAGATGGTTGATAAAGCCCGCAAAGAGGCTGTGCATCACACAGGGCCCTTAAGGGACCGTAAGTTAGATACCAAAGACAAAAATAAATAAATAAGAGTAAAGGAGAAATTGCCTCTGATTAGATGCTGTCCCTTATTTAGCTACAAATCTGAAAGGTTAAAAAAACAAAACAAAAAAAAAAAAAACACACCTCTGTGCTTTCAACAGCTTTGTGCATTGTGCTGTAATACTTTGGTAATGGACTTCCCCAGGGCAAGTACAGACATTTCTATTTTAAACTTCAGGTCCATGATGTTGTTCTACTTGTATTCCCAGGTTTTAGTCTCAAACATGTATAAGCTTCTTAACTGGCTTAGGTTGTCCACACACAACCATTGCTGAGTTGCACTGTTCACATCTGAAAGCAGACTTGAAAGAAACACTCCATACTCCAAAAGCAGCTTTCCATAGCCCCTCAGCAAAGCTCCCGAGAGCCTTCAGTGTGCGACTGCCAGTAACTAGGCTGTATGCAAGCTTTAATGCTGCTCAGACAATGATGATAAAATTAGCAGAGCAGAAATTAATATTACTTTCACAAGCCAAAAAAATACTGAGTGTGCATCTTCGTACAAAAACGCAGGAAATAAATCAGTCAACTGAGACTGGGAGAAGCGACAGAGAAAACATTTAAGTCAGATAATGTTCAGCAAACTTGGAACTCTCACTCAATAAAGCTGTACTTTTCTGATTTAAAACAACTCTGAAAACACTACAACACTAATTCATGACTATCATTCATCTGATACTGAGAAAAGGAAACGAGCAGGCAACAGCAGCGTACAGGAAAGGTATGCTTTTATTAAAGACGACAAAATATATTAATGCAGCTGAAGTATGTTGCACAGTTAATCCAGGCAGCGACAAAAGAGAGGTTTGCAAATAAATTAAACCGCATCGTTTAAGTAAAACTACAAAACAGAGGCTGGTAAACAAAACCCTATCTTTTTAGAAATGTAGCTTTCAACTTAATCTCAGTTAAGATTTCAAAATACATTCCTGAGCCCGTATGGATTAAAGAAATTCCTCTGTCTTTATTATACAAATTACCATACACTTAAAAATAGTCTCACTTAGAAAAGCAGCAGCGTTCCAAAAGATGCTTCTTCACCTGTCATTTCCACAGAATTATTTTACAAATTCACTGAACATGGTTTTTCAAATAACCACAACGCAGTTCTTTCAGATGAAACCCTTCTCATAGATAATGCATGAATTTGCTCTTAGATGAGACGACCTGCTTCAAACCAATTTATGAAACACATCTTCTCCACGTCCCTGCCACAACATCCCCCTCCCCAGTATGCTTCCGCAGAGCCCCACAGCAGAAGGGCTCACATCCTGATGGGATTCCTCTGTTTCTGAAGTCCTAAAAACAGGGAACACAAGTCTAAAAGACACTCAACCAAGTAGTGTTGATTCTACAACGAAACAGGAATGGGTTTACAAAAAAAATGGTCATTCTAATAGCACAACAGTATCACTTCAAACAATATCTCAGATGCTGACAAAGCCATCCAACCAGGTACCACATAGCGCAGTCCCACTCTTACAGGTGCCCTGGTTCTGAAGCCTCGTGCTCCCGGGAGGAGGCTAAAACCAAAGCTGGAATACACGCTCACTCGGACGGGACCAGCATCGCAGCAGTGACACAGCACTCCAAATGAGCTTTCCAGAACGTAGATATCTCACTGGAATTTAACAATTGTGAAGACACAAACATGGCATTTAGGAGGGCTAATGGTGTGAGGGTAGTTACCAAGATGACCCAGCTGTAGGATTGTACACCACTGATTTCTTCCCACAGAAACAACACGCTAAAAGGAATCAATGAGTGAGGCACTGAAAAGCTGCTGTTGGTCCAGCACTCCCTTCCACCTGCTCTAATTTCTGCACCGAGTTCTTCATTAATTAATAGCATTAACTGGCTGCTGAGGGACCAGGAGCAAATGTCAACTCACACAGCTGTGGGCCAGGGAAGATACAGGACAAGGAAACAACAGCCATAAAACACCCTGAACATTTCAGAGCTCAGCTATGTGAGATCCTGCCCTTCCTGCTGGCTTGTGTCAGTCCTGACCGCACTGATATTTAGCTCTGCGCAGGATTAGTCTGTGAAAGATGGAAAAGAATGCATCTCAAATACAGCGGTACTTCATGTAACATTCAAGCATTAAAGGAAAAAAAATCTGCACATTCTTCCAGAGATTTCAGTTTCTGCAGCTATTTCTCTTCTGACTTGTCAGTACTGCCGTATAAATGAGTCAGTAGTGCAGTCAGTTCCAATTAATGGGAACAGCAAAACAATCTTTCAAATGCTTAAACTCCTCTTGGTTTTCAGGTGATGAGGAACTTAAATTGTCATCAGGATAATGAAAGCAAAACTTTTTACTGCTTCATGTTCCTAACGCACTTAAATATACAGATGTTTTTTTCCCTCAGGGCTGCTGCTTAGCATCAGCAAAATGCTGCAATGTCAAATTACCTTTAAAGAGAAAGGAAACCTATTTGAGGAGCACTGTGCCTACGGCTTTCTTGCCTGCAGACAGGCACTGCAAGGGTTACACGGCTGCACCTGGTAGGGAAAACACATGAGAACAGCGACAAGCCACATTTTTCACCTTCCCTCTATCATTCCTTATATTTATATGTAATCATTTACATACAGCCCTTCTTCTGCTGAATACAAACTGCTCATGGGCTCTGACACCTTGATTATGGCAGCACCTGCTAGCTCAGCTCCCATATACAGGAGAGTTTGTCAGTATCGCTAATATAAACTCTGTTTATTCAGTGGCTGACAAGTGGGCTGTAAAAATTTGCAGCTGGCAGTTATTTGTCAAAGGAGAACTCAATCTGGGAGGGATTTTCCTTTTTATTAGTAGTATTTTATTAAATTTGGTTTAATTCTCTCTGATTGGTTTCAAGTTCTAGGAGTGAGAAATGAACATTTACAGACAATTAGGTCCCAAGCCAGCAGAAAAATTGCCTTGACGGCTGCTGGCCCATCGAAGCTCCACAGCTGCAGGGACCGTTCCTTATGCTACAAGCAGGAGAGGAAGGACGTGCCTCCCCTTCTCCAGCAGCTGCTAACTTCACCGTTAAGCATTCCCTTGTTGCTGCCCTCCTAGGAGCAGAGTGGCACAGCTCCAGCATCAGGAGTGAGCTGGGGAATGACACAGCAGCCTCCCTCTCCCACAGTTATTACAGAAATGTTTTCTTCTGACTGAACATCAACAGGGGCAGAAGTTAAAGAAAGTGACAACACAAACAAACTTTCTGCTACACCAAAGACCGGTGAAGTGAGGAGGAAACACACACATATGAAAAATGTTTACATTTTCCAAAGCATAATAAAATAAACCACAGATTCCTTCAAAAGGAGGGCACAAATGGAGGAGGCTGAAATCCACCACCCGTTTCTCAGTCTGAGGGCTGTTCCAGCTCCTGGGGTCTGGTACCCTGGCGTGCCAAGCAGGAGGACAGGGCAGCACTGGTTCTCTTCTTGCTGTTCTCCTCTTGCTGCCCTCTGAGCTTTGGAACAGTACTGCTGTTTCTCACAGAAAGACTCCTGGCTCCTCCTCTGATGCTTGCTTCAGAGCATCATTTAGTTGGGTTCTTAGTATCTGGAGAACTATCTCCCTATGCTTTCATGAGATGAGCTGGGAGGGGGGGGGAAATTTTGTACAGTTAAGACAGAAAGGTTTGAAATGAGAGAATGATGTACATGCAGGGATGGTTTTCAGAAAGTATTCTGCATCCTTAGAAAGTAACAGTGATTTTATTCTAAGGATGTACTCGCAGCCACTATGTAAAGAGAAACAGAATGCAGTCTGAAAAACATGCAGAAGCCTACAACCTTAAGATCCTTCTCAATTTATCACTCCAAATTTTCCATCCTTGGAAGACACTTCTAAGCATGAAGAGATGGTCCAGCACGAAGACCATACCCCTCACATGCACATGATACATCACTATCACCGGTCTCCTTGCTACACTGTTGTAAATTACATCAATCTATACAGAAACCTCAAATCATTACAAAGAATCAAAATGATTAAACCTCACCAACTTCAAGTTCTTTCCCTTTGATAATTCACATTTTTGGTACACTGCTGTCAAAACTAAAAGAATGCTGTTATCAGACAAATAGTAACAGACTGATGTAGAAGATCAGCTCCTTGACAGACTTTCACTGCTCATAAGTCACAGCAGCACAGACACTTGCAAGAGGATTACAGTGAGATGCTTGAGGGCTTGGATTTCATACCTCAAGCCAAACTGTTATCCAAATATTCACAGTTTTCAGCAGGATCAGATGGTTTCTTGTTTTCAGATTCAGGGAGCTCCTCAAAGCTGCTATTTGTGTGTGCAGTTGTAACACTGAGACCTCCATGCCTTCTGGGGTCCTCACCACGCACCGCATCCACAGTGCTGCCATTCTGATTCCCTCTTTCATTCATAATTTCACAGTCACTCTCTGAGGTTTCATCATTGTCTCTCGGTGCCTCAGTTTCAGCTGTTTGCTCATTTTCTGAGGCTGAGGGATCTGTGGGGTCAGATGGGTCCGAGCTGGAGAATGGGAAGCCTCCCTCAGACGAACCATTAAGCTCTGCTCCAACCACAGTATTCTGCTCCCCAGATGAATTTTCTGTTTTTTGCCCTTCTAGTTCTGCAACTGCCTGTTCTGTCAGTTTAATTATCTGACTTCCAAGCCTGTTTATTTCTTCTTCCTCAGAATGCAACTGGGGTAATGAAGGATAAAAATGTTTATTTTGGTTTCTGTTATTCAAGTTTCTTTCCTCTGGAGCCACAGAATCACTTGCAACAGCATGAGTTTCTTCACGTTCCCTCTTCTGTTCTGCTGAAAGAGAATGGAACAGTGACATGCCTCATGTATTCGCATATCTGACCTGGAGACCATCACAGCAGCATCAGACCGGAGATGTTTACCTCAGTAAGGAATTTCCAGTGATTCTCTATCTCGTCCCAGACCCGTTTCTTAGATTATAAGCAATCAACACAAAGGTCTGGCTGGATCAGGTGCCTGCCTTTCCCCAACACTGACAACTTCCAAAGTTATAGTTAATAACATACTGCAGAACAGCACAGACACTTTTCCAAAGGAGTATCAACTCTTAAGCAAGGGGCTCAGCAGCAGAATTTTTTGGCACAGTTTAACATTAATCTCCAAGCCACCACCACTTTCAGGGGTTAACACAAACTTCATTTCTCTTTTCACAGGCTCTCATCCAATAACGAAGTTCTGTTATCGATCCCACAACATTTCTCCTAACATAAAAGATTATTCTGATTTGGGTAACATCATAAAACAAAGCAGCAGAGGGAGAATACGAAATATATCGTTATACTGAAAGCCAAATACTGAATAATGCGTCAGAATAGAGAAAACAGCAATGTGCAAACAAACAGCTCTGTAAAAGAGAAAGAATTTGTCCTCGTCTCTGTTAAGGACAAAAAGCCTCCTTGAAAATAAGCTTGTGAAGTCAAGTAAGAAAAATTAGGAAATGCCAGAAGTATGGCTGCTCTGACAGCTGCAAATGACTCTTGTAGTGCATATGCATTACCTTTCAGTATATGAGCATTTACTCTGTTTCTCCCACAGGAATTCTGCCTCGCTCAAGGTACGGAGCAGAGCGGCTGCAGGGAGGGATCTGAGCTATCCCATGAAGGAGCCTACTGTCTCTATCAGACCTGCCTCATTTATAATTTGGAGCGAGAGAGACAAGGGCTGGCACAAAGGAGACACTCTGACTGCCATTAAGGAAGCTGGGATTTAAGCCTGTGGAAAAGGCAGGGATAAATTAACTTTCAGAAGGTGATCAACCACTGGATCTAATCCTCATTATCTGAGCGCTTGGCTGGAAACTAGGAGCTTGACTTGCAGTACTGCTGTGCTCACATTATATATCTGAACACACATATTCCAAGTGCCAAAACTTAGGTACCTCGAATTGGCACTCAAAATTAGTAGGGACCCCACATTACTCCTTGTGTGGCTCAGTTTCCTCCTACACCATCCCATCACCTTGCTCCAATTTTGTGGATATAAATTGCTTCAAAGCCCTAGAACACCAAAGGAAAGTTCATAGAAATACGGTGCTTTTGTCTTCAGAGAATGCTTGAAATAGTGCACAGCCAACACAACAGAAACAATGGGTTCAACAATGACAACAAAAGGGAAACTGTTCCTTAGCAGCTCTGCTGTTCAAGAACAATCCATCATACAATGCTGGATACTGGGTGCATCGGATGAAGTGAGATTTTGTGGCAAAAGACAGTCTTTAATTCATATGCTTGTACTATGTCATCAGGCATTTTCACACAGGAACTGCACGGTATCTCCTACAGACTTCTGCCATCCATCTTAGCTGAAACAACGATAACAAGTACAGACTACAACAGGGCTTGATGAGATCAGGGTAAACAGATAGATTAGATCAAAAAAGCCTGAAAAAAACCTCTGATGATCTGCAGATCTAGCTAAAGCAACCTTTGATGTATTACAGAATGTTCTGATAAAGAACATATGTTAGCTCAAAGGCTAAAAAGGTTTACAGGGCCAAACATGCACCGAATATCAATGGTAGTATTTAAAGGACCACAGCTGAGTGACAGGACATCAGGCCTAGTATTTAAAGATACGCAAGAATGTCACTATTACACTTTGCTATTGCCACTCAACGGATCATTCAGCTAGTAGTAAAATAAAAGTGGCTTAGTTTTTATTACTGAAATACTTTTAAATTAAAGATCATATTTGTTTGGTAAACAAAGGCTGATGATCACATTCATGTGTTCTTCCCAGTCACCAAACTCCTCCAGGTTTTGGAGGCACACTGGATCAAAAATTGCAATAAGCACCGAACTCCTAGAACTCATCAAGAGGCAGCCATCCTCTGTGTAGAGCAGCACAGACGCTGACACTCAGCACATGGCTCCCGTACCGCTGCAGAGGGGCTGTATGACTCTAAGGACCCTACCCTGCAGTGGGAAACACACTGCTTCCTTTCCAGGCTTTGAAGGGAGTGGAGAAAGCACATCCTCTAGAAAAAGGATCTGCAACAGCAGAAGTTACTGTTGCTCCATCTTCTAGCAAGTATGGCCTCCTCGGTACAGTTGATAGACTGGCCTGTGTATGTGCCCATCTGTGTCACTGAAAACTTGCCCTCATTTCTTTAAGCTGTCAGAGAAGTGGATTTTAAGTGTGTCTGAGCTCTCCCTGCAGGTTATGAGGTACGCTGTGCCACACGCAAATTAAAAAAAAGCTGTTTGTGCAGGCAGAACAGTAATTTCTTAATCCACTGCAGTTTAATCACAGGATTTCTCCATGATTCTATTACAGTTATGAAATGGGGAGGGGTAAAGAGGGTGACCTGGAAGCCAACTCTTCTGATGATTGCCACGCTCCTAATCCTTCCTTGTCTGTCTTCTCTCCAAGGCTGTTTGCTTCTAGTCTTCTCTTCCCCTGTCTAGCTCTTGGCTTCTGCCTGATACCCTGTTGTTTACCCACTCCCTCCATATACTCTGCCCATTTCTCATTCTCCTTTTAGTGTTTATCACCGCATCTTGCTTTCACTGATAGAATTTGGATTCCTCGCTCCTGTGCCCTGACCTCTCTGCTGAGCCAGATGGAGGCTCCTCCTCGTGCAGACTTCATCTCTTTCAATTCCTATCTGTTCTAGCCTTCCCACCACTTGGAAGCCTTCCTTTCCTCCCCGCTGCAGGTTTTTTTCCCTTCATTATCTGGTAGGAACAGCGTGTGCGGAGTTTTACCTGTGCTGGTAGCACAAAGTAAACTCAACAGAACTGCTGGTTTTTTGTTGTTGTTTGCAGCAGACGAGAATTAAAAGCAAATGATACAGAATGGGGTGGAAACTCCAGCCTATCTTCTCAGGAGTAGAAATCTTTTCCCCAGCTTGCAAATTTCTTGTCTATTAACCATAGATATAGTAAATCACAGAATCACAGGGGTTGGAAGGGACCTCTGGAGATCATCGAGTCCAGTCCCCTGCTACAGCAGGTTCCATACAGTAGGTTGCACAAGCTTGAATGTTGGCTTTTTTTTTTTTTTTTTTTAAACAACACAAAAACATTGTCATTGGAATTAAACATAAAAGTGATTTGGTTGACATTAAAAAATCAACTGAAGTAGAAAACACAGCATGGAAAGCTTCAGTCCGGAGCTAAAGCTTGGCAGCATAACAAAGCAACAGAAACAGGGTCTGATGAGATCTGCCGGGCAGCTTTAATCAAAGCTGTAATACCAACCTCACCTAGGACAAATACGTAAAGGAAATAACGTAATACCACTAAGTAAATACTTTCAGTAATGGCAGATTTAATTAAAAATCAATGATTAAGCAGCAAAAAAATGAATATTTATGAGTTGTTATTACTGACTGGAGAACTATCCACAATAGTTTCACTTTATTTTTAGCAAAAATATCAGCTGATCAAGATTATAAAAAAAAGATCAGTCCAGCTGTCAAATTTTATCACATGATAATATGGATAATAAAATCAAATTTAAGCCACAATCTATTTAGTTTCAGGACTAACAAATAAATTGTTTATGATGCTTCACGGTTAGCTGAGTAAGATCTGGGCATACCAAAATATTATGCCCATTAAAGAGCTTACCCAAATGCTGATAGGCAACCACAATCCATCTCCCATCTATTATGAAAAACTCANTCCTTGCCCATGGCAGGGGGGTTGGAACAAGATGATCTCTAAGGTCCCTTCCAACCTGAACCATTCTATGATTCTATGATTCTATGATTCTATGATAATATGGATAATAAAATCAAATTTAAGCCACAATCTATTTAGTTTCAGGACTAACAAATAAATTGTTTATGATGCTTCACGGTTAGCTGAGTAAGATCTGGGCATACCAAAATATTATGCCCATTAAAGAGCTTACCCAAATGCTGATAGGCAACCACAATCCATCTCCCATCTATTATGAAAAACTCAAAAAAAACTGAGGTTATCAGGAAAACACTATCTTTTTGCTACTGTCAAATAGAAGTTAAGCTTGACTTTGGAGAGATGTAAAAGCTTGCTACTGGGGAAGGTTTTGAACAAAACACATGCAAGACTATGAAAAAGCAGTCAATTTCCCTGGGAAAACGAGGGGGATATTTCAATTTACCAGGCGCAATCAAGAAGCCTTTCATCTAGATATCAGCTATAATGCAGCAGAGTGCTAAGCCAGTTCCACAGACTGCTTTCCTACTGTGCATTTTAACAGGGAAAAAGAGCAGGAGGATAACATAGATGGCATGAATAACTTTTCACAGTATCAAGTTATCTGGCATGAAAATTCTTTGAGGTGTAGGACCTGATGCCTAGTGCTGTGCAATCTCTTCAACAGTCATTTTCCAGTAGCTCCTTTGCTATTTGCACTGAGACCAGCTATCCATTTCACTCGTGGATGAGTTATTCAATCTGTGACCACCAAAACTTGGCCTTCTGCTATCCCAGCATGAAAATTTACTACTTTTTTTCGGGGGGAAAGAAACCTGTGCTCAGCTCTCATCGTGTTCCTTACGTTCCAAGTGCTCACCTTGTACTTCAGCTTGCTGTGGCTTATCAGTAAATGCTAACAACGGCGACCTAGACCGCTGTATAACAGGCAAGGCTGGGTCGCTGAACGTTATGGTATCCTTTCCACCTGAAACAACGGAAGTGTTAGAACCATTAATTCACCAATTACATTCATTGTTCACTAATGATATACAAACAAATTCTACAATTTAACTTTCTTTTGTAGTGTTATGAAAAGAAGTAAAGAACAGGAAAAAGCACCTCAAATGATCCTTCCACAATATGGAAAAAAGTACTCGCTACTGGAGCTGGAATATATAAGTCAAATACTGAAAAGGCAATTTTATTATTATTATTACTGTTTTTACCTGCAATACAGAGTAAAGGATAACCTCTGAACGAAGAGCAGGTGCTGCATTCAGCAAATTGTTTTAGCCATATAATTCAGAATATTACTAATCAGATCATACCAAAAGTTTTACAAAAAGAAATTTTAGATAAGGCTTTATACTAATACACGGATCATTTGCATGCTATTGCCAGCAGGTTTTCATCACTAACTCTTCACTTCCTTACCACTCTGCCTCATATCACGTATGCAGTTTTACATTACAGGCTCTCACACATTGTCCTACATGTTTCCTTAAAAAAAATTAAATTAAATTAAAGATTAGCATAACTAAGAGACAGGACAGAACTGAGGGAGCATACATTGCTGGGGAACAGAAAGGATTTTAATCTGAAAATTCCCCAAACATTTCTGAGCATTTTTGTTTCAAGCCAAATGCATGAGGGTAATTTTCCAGCTCTTTTGCAGCAAAAATTGTGCAAGAAACTCTTCAGCTAAGGACTTTGCTGTATATGCCTAGTCTTCACATATTTTAGCAACACAGAAAGCAACACCTGCAGACCCTTTAGGAAGTCCTCCACTATTCAGGATGCTCATGTTTGTAATGACTGACACTACCTTAACCCTAGAGGGGAGGTGGCAGGGAATGTGCACGCTCAGCTAAGCTGGAGTCTGAGGGCCTCCAGAACAACTGCCAGCTGATAACTAATGGCTGGGAAGGTGGCAAGCTACTGCTCTATTTATTGCCATAGGAACGGGCATTATGTAACAACCACTTCTCCCCTCTAAATCTGTTTGTACATTTCACCTTAAGGCAACATCCTAAATCTAATCACCCATCCAAGACAAAGACTTTCAAAAAAGCACCGGGTCAGGAGATACCCCGAATAAATCCTTCTCTGAGAAAGTTCTGGTACCTCCCAACAAAGAGCGAAAGTCAAGCTGTTCTCACAGAGTGAAACTGGGCTGCTCCAGTCTCTAACTGCTTCTGAGAGCACTGGCTGTAAATACCTTGATACTGAAGGTATTAATGACTTTTTAATATCCTTAATATGTTGGGGTATATGCTGCAGCAATACAGATGCAATTAATGCTTTAAAAACATTGACCTTGTCAAGCTTTCATCCCACTGTCAAGTATGCATCAGAATTCGGCCTTCACTATAGCAAATAATAAAATAAAATTTTTAAAAAAACTAATGAAGTAGAGCCCCTGGCCCTAAGCATAAGGCAAAATTAATTAAAAGGAAAAAAAAGACGAAACAAATCTGATGGCAATAAAAAATTTTGGGAAGAGCGTTGTTAATAGTTGAGTGGAAAGCAGAGTTGGTGGTGGTGGTGGTTTTTGTTAGAATGAAAAAGCAAAGCCTGAGCTAGAGTCCCTGAAAATTGCAATACAAGCTTCAAAAGAGAAACACCTTGACTCCCAGCCAGCATTTGCACAGTAAACACATTCACTTTCACATTTCTCTCTGAAAACCAACTTGGTTACAGAAAATAGAACTAAGCTCAGTATCCACACAGCATAGCAACAGATGTGGCCCAAAGAGTCCAGCGCATACACTCATTAACAGTGACTCACATCCACTCATGAAGGAGGGACATGGCTGTTACTGCAGTGTATTCTGTGAATCAGGATCTGAAGTTGGATTACACACAGGGGATTTCAATTAGCTGCTGTGTAAGCTCGATTTTATAACCTGTACAGCTTTGTGCAGAGCTCCTCTATCTAAAGAATTTTATAAGATTTTGGTGAAAAGCATGGAGATCTCAATATAAGCAGACAAATAAGTTTTCAATAGGAGAAAACTCATTTGCTTTCTTCTCCAGGATGAGCAAGCATCTCTACAAGACTCCCAGCCTTGGGGATCCACTCACAAGCTCTGCTCCATTCAGACTGCCCCACAGCACAGCAGCTGCTCGCCCTGTTAATTCTGCCTCGCCGCTGCTCCACGCTGACTACTGCAGCACAGAGGCAGCACAGAAACTTTGCTATCAGCCCAGACAGAAAAAGGCTGAGTCATGGCTGAATCTTTTCTTAGTCTTTTATTTCAGTGGAAATCTGGAATTTTCAGGAACTGATAGATTTTTAGAAATACAGAATTGCTTATCTGAGTACCAAGTGACATCTTGCTGGAAGAGGAATAAGCTGGTGTTTACTGTGTACTAAGGCTGAACGTACTCAACGTATTATACGTGCATATTTGAACCAACTGTGATGTATGTAAGACAAGGCAAAGAATTAAATGCTTCTGTGAATATCAAATTCTCCGCTTCCTTCTCAGGTCAGGTGGGCCCATAAAAAGAAAATCATAGATAAATCTACACCCAAGATTGTTTTCTTTTTAGCAATGAACCTCTAAAGAGATTCATTTAATGAAAGCCCATTTTCCAGACAGGGGAAGCTGAAGCTTGTGATAGGCAGAACTTTTACAGAAACTGCGCTTACGCTACCAGTTTCTCCATTTCAGAAATTAAATACACATTTCCTCTTGATTTAGCCTCCTCATCGTTCATTCATGCGCTGCATAAAAAGCAGATGACAAATATGTCACCTAACACAAAAACTAGAGCGGTCAAGCTCTTTCCTCAATAGGATAAAGTTTATTATGATCATTTATTAACACCATTTGGAAGACATTAATATCACGGTGTCAGTGGATGTTATAAATGTTATATGGACAATAATGCCTAAGTAGGAACATTAACTTCAAATTAAAACCCTGCGATTTATAACGTGCGTTTCTTTCAGTGGTACACTGAACATCAGCTTTCATCTGCATATTTTTCCAATGACAAGAAGTTCAACTCAGAGCCAAATAAAACTTTTTCCTCTTTGGATTTGAGACTGACTAGATGAGACACCCCCCACGCCCTGCCTCTTGCCCAAGCTAACCTTCAGCTGCAGAGTCCACTAGGGCAGTTCCTACACTCTTTGTTTCATGCTGCCTTTTTCTGGAGCAGTAGCTTTCCATACTCTTAAATGTGGTGGCAAGGCCCTTTCTGACAACTTTGGGATGACTGCAGTGCACTTCGAAACAAAATTACACTCTTGATTCAAAAGTGAGGCAGCCAATCAACAAACCAAACCTGGTACTCAATAGAACTCAGAGTCCAGCGTAAAATTCCTTTACAACTATCCAAGATTATCCATTCTTACTATTTTCCTCACTTCAAACAAATTGTCTTGTAGAGCAGCCTCTATTTCTCTTGTGGTCATCTAATTCACTTGACTGAACATCTTAATCTGACAGATATAAAAATGTTTAGATAACATTTCCATTTATTTACATGCAGAGATAATATTTAATGTACTGCTAAAATCAGTTACTAAAAATGTACGTCAAGCAGAACCTACTCCCAAATCCCACTGAGACATTGTAGCTCAGGCCTTCAGGCAGCACAAGAAAGGAAGGAAAGAAACAGTTGTTATTGTATAAATATTAAATTGATGTCTTACCTACACAGATTAACAATGAAGCAATTTGTTCCCACTGTTCCTTATGTTTTTTAAATACATTTTGTAAAGATTACAAACACTGTTTTTATTAGCGTACTGATTTCATGGAACACTGTTTTTGACAAAAACCCTACAGTACACCAACCAGGCAGGCTTATGATGCATTACTTGTACTAATGTACAAAACTGCATTATCAGGGTCTGGACAAATATTGCACTTGCCCCTTTGGGACAAACACACTCAGCTCTCTGTGCACATTTGGTGACTGAAGAGTAATCCATGGGAACAGATTTGGGACCTTCAGTTCTGGAAAGCACCAAAGTGAGAGAGCCAATTCCAGAAAGGTGATTCAGAATGCCTACAACAGGCAGAAATACACCAGATCAGGCCAAGAAAGTTGAACCACATTGGTTTTTCACCGTGTCTCTTCAGCTTTGTCAAATGTTTCCTTCTAGATGGAAAGTTTAGGTATGAAAACAGAGGGCCAAATAAGTAGAAGCCTAACCCATGCTAATTCCCACCCCAGACAGGAAGCTGTAAACAATGCCTAATGGTGCAAACACCAACAGTGGAGCAGCATAACTCACAGCAGTTAAGAAAGATACAATTAGGTGTAATGGGAAGAAAAGAAGCAAAAAGTAAATGTAAATTAAATATTGCCCATTTTCCTAACAGCTAGGTCTATTAGGAAGCAGATTAATCTCCCATTACTTGAGTAATTCAAAACCAAACACAATACTTAAGATGCTACAGGGAATAATCCTGTTCTGGAGAGAGAGACTAAAAAAATTCAGATCATTTACACTTTCAGTTTCTCAGAGATTAACATTCTACAGAAAAACATTACAAAATACAGCAATAAAATCCATGGAAGTTATAAAAAGTACAAAATTAATAAATAAAATTGGTTGAAAAACATCATGGCTGATATCTTATGTGCATCATTTTATTGCAACTGCTAAAATAAAACAGTTCAATTTTTTTCTTCACCTGCAAACTATGGGGACAATTTGATTATTTCCAATATTTAACTTATTTGCGGTATCCATATTTAAAAGGCGGCTTAAGGAGCCTTGCGAGTTTTGGCTTCAACTTAACATTTATTAGAGGCTTCTCATTTTGCAAGTGTGCTGAAGTGTGCACATTCACAGAATAACTGTCATTAAAACATTACAGCCAAGCTTTTCTTAAATGCAAATATACCCTTGAAAACTGAAAAATGCAAGCTGATCTCTTAAATTTTCACTAACCTGGAAGACTCCACAAGCCAGCGACTTCCAAAGTTCTTAATTTCTTTTCTAGTTCTGCCACTCGATTACCTAGAATTCTTTGAAAAAAGAAAAGAAAAACAAAAGTCAGGGATGTTCAGCTGAAATGAGATTCCCTGTTATAGCAAGGTAACCAAAGCCTAATGGTTTATATGACCGCAATTGAATCTTTAACTTGTTCCTTAATTAGCGCAGTAAACCTGTTAACAATTACTGATTTTTATTAATGGTAATGGACAGCCTCCCTGAGAGTTTACGGAGAAAGAAATATAACTTGTCTCATTTATGCCATGATTAAAAAAGTTTAAAAAAATAATCTAGGAGGTACTGGACATTCAACCTTTGCATAACGTTAACAACCAAGAATAGCAACTCACAGTATTTCTATTTCCTTGCTTACAAAGATCTCTTCCTGATTACTTTCACCCTCTCTGCAGCTAAAATTGGAAGGTAAAAGCTACACAATCAAATTGTGCAAAACTCAAAACAACATCTGGATTGACTTGGAAGTTTTAAGACCCAGTTTTGGCCTCCTCTTATTCACAAGGGTTTGTCTGTCAGTCAGATTGCCTAATACAGCAAGGAATGGCCTTGCTGCTACATCTTTTCTTTTAGGTGCTGAACCGTTTTCTTCTTTACTAAAAAGCTTCAAGCTCTTTAGTGCCTTTATCACCCAGCCACTCTTAGTTTTCACTGCATTTCTTGGGTCATCTCTTATATCTGATTCCTACATAAATACCATTTGTAGTTAGCTCTCCTGCTGGATTTAACTTTTAGTCTTAATTCTCTCTCAAGATCAAATGAGAGACTCCTATCTTGCAAAGAAAGCTCTCTTCCTTTTTCCCCCAATGAATTTCTGAAAGTGTTTCTCTCACAGGCACAGCAAGTCTCCTAGAGTCAGAAGTCTTTGAATAAATCCCAAACAATATTCAACAGAGTGAAAAACCTCGACGAGACGGCAATTCTAAACATGACAGCAGAGATAATGGACAGCAAGCTTTACTCATCAAATTACAGCACCAGGATAAGCCAGTTAAATTTGAACTGAATGCTGAGAAGCAGTATATCACAACACAGCAAGGCAACAATATCCTCCCAAGCTCACCAGAGCTGGGTAATGCTGCACCGCATGCTCTCCACCTAGGGCTTTGTGCTGCAAACATCTGAGCATACTGGGAATGCCATTACTGACACAATGAGAGAATCTGGGTCACGAAGGACAGCAAAACCAACAAGTATTAAATGGGCTAGAAAAACTGAGTAACAAGGACTAAGTATTTCTGAAATCTCTAATGTGAGGGCTCTGCAATGATGGAATAAAAGCCTGTAAGTAGTTTAAAGACTACAGAAATGCCAGTTCGAGAGAAAGACTGTAAAAGAAAGAGCTTAGACTGAACATCAGAGCAAGCACTGGGCGGTACAGGGGTACATAACAATTAGAAAGCAAACAGCCCATCACGTTTACAAGCAGAGGAGGGAAGACGGGTGGCAGCAGTTATTTCTCCATTGAAACTCAATAACCAAACAGGCCACCAAGGCTATGATGGATCTATTACTGCCTTCTCCAATAACAATCAAAATTGTTCAGGGCTAGATTTTGCTTTCAGAATGCTTCCTTCTGATACAAGGGACTCAGTCCTATTAACTCTGCTTTCAGAGCCCTGTATATTGTGCTGGCCTAAGGGCCCACTGAAGGTCAGCTGAAGGATATGGAGTTCTCCTGGCTTCGAGGCAGAGAAGAAATTGTGAAAGACTCCTTCCACCATATATTAAGCTTTGCCAGGGAGCCAACAAAATGTGTCACAATTTAGTACTTTTTCCAGGAAAAAAAAGAACTTGTTATTTTAATAAGTGGTTTACCAGTAGGTCCAGGGCAGAAAAGGGCGAAAAGATGCCTGCTAGCTGTGTCGCAGACTGAAACTAACTTCACCCTCTACATTAAGTTCAGTTACTGCTGCTGCTCTTGTTATTCAGACAATAGCAAGTCTCCCACTTCCCTTAAACTTTATAATTCATTCATCTGTTATACCACAGTACTTCTAAAGATTTTGGAGCAAAACTAACCTGGTAATTCCTACTGGAGCCTCAGAAGAGGCTCTGAGCAATTTTTTTTTTTTTTTTTTTTAAATCTTGGTTGCAGTTTCTCCTGCACAAGGATCATTCTGCAGCTCCGAATGCTGCTCAGCAGAAAGAGAGGACAATACTTAACCACACTCCTTCATTCAGGCACAGAGCAAAATAGATTCAGTGATGAATATGACTCTAGTTTGCTCTAAACCGCATTACTGGAAGAGAAGTATGGGAGAAATTAATCCTACATAAAGCCGCAAGTCCTTATAGAAACATTCATTGAAAAATCCTGAAAACAGCATGGTTTGCCCCATTTCTTCCTTTCCCCTACGTCTCTGCAAATAATTTGCCACCTCCATACATGCAGTGGAAAGACTGAATCGTGCAGGCCTGGAACAGCAGATATTGTTGTAGGGACTGCATGGGTTGGTAGCATCCAATTCCCTAATCTATTTTCCTATCACTTGCCATAATTAAACAGACCCTTTGAAGAAAAGGAAAGGAGTGTGTCATTGACTAAGGTGCCGATAGCTCTTCACATTGCTCTCTGGTTATACATGTAATGCAACAAGGGAGTATGTCTAAACCTCCCTCCAGAACACAGCTTTAGAGAAATACATTGCTCATGTGACAGCAACAAGGCTCCCACCTGAATGCAGAAGCTCCCTTCTGGCTCTCCCAACTCCTCCCAGCACACATGGACATAAACTCACAGGAGATGTGCTGATGTACATCGCACCTGAGCTCCATTCAACCTCACCTTCAATTTAGACCTAGTTAAGGAAGGCATTAACCCTCATACAGACACAATCACCCAAACACCCATAAACACAGTCTGTCACAGTGACTTACCCAGTTCTATACATCACAAGGAAACATTTACTCACAAGGTTGACATAAGCTTTTTTGTGCTTCAGAAAAATTAAAATTACCATAACATCTAAGCAGGAAAACAGTTTCTAAGCTCATCTGGCCTGCATGGGGGCTGGCAATTTCATGAACAAATTGCACTAAAAAAGAACATATAATAAACTGTTTACTGCTGGTGGAAGCCAGAAAGATTTTTATCCACTTCTTGGAAGGGTTAGGGCTGTTTTTTTTCACATTTATGTAACTATTTAATCTTGCAATACATTATAGCATACAGAATTCATTTAAAACTGCCTTTTCAAATTAAGCTAATGTGCTTGTAAGGAAAAACAGAGGACATTACTTACACTTACTAGTAGCTACCAATCTCATGGGGAAACTGATCCAGCTTCTTCTCAAATAACTTACTTTTTTCTTAAATCACGGAATGAAACAACCATTCCAAAATCTCATATTCTTTACCCAATCTCACCTTCTTCACACAATAATCTGAAAGATTAAGTATGCTCAAAACATTGTACAAGAGAAGCTTGACAAACAGAACAGAAGGGATAAAGGAGACGACTTCTAACTCCTAATTTATGTAAACCCTTTTGTCATTATATTTCTCTCTAGCTCCACTTCCTACTTTGAATGGAGCAACGTCTTCAACAATGGATCTTCTACCAGTGCCAGACTGTGGACCTGCCTGTTCACTTGTGCAGTGACCTCAATCTCACATCTAACCTGCTCCAAAAGGTGGGCAGTTTCTTAACAATTGCCAGAAGTCATCAGTCTTTACTCCTAACTTTTTCTTTAGTGTAGAGAAATGGTTGATCACAGCATGAACTGATGATTGAGCACATGGTGAAAGGGCACGGCTGGCCCCAGGGAATGCTGGTAGATCACTTGCACCTGTGACTGAAAGGGGGGTGGACCTGGGGCAGGGTTGCCCCAGGCTTACATAGGGCCAGTCAGGCAGAGCAGAAGCAGCCTGAGAGAGAAAATGATGTGGAAGAGAGCCCCTAGCTCCAGATGAAACAAATGGGGTAGTTGTGAGAGTTTGGGACTTTTTCCAATACATATAGTAATTAAGTATCCCCAACAACCAGCTAATGCAGCTGAAATAAAGGATGGTTTTCCCTGATGTCCCACTTGCATTGCCCCTTTTCACTTTAACCCTTTTGTGACTCAGGTGTAGTTCCCATTCCTCCCGTTTCCTTAAAAGCTTCTTTCATAGAATCATCATAGAATGGCTTGGGTTGGAAGGGACCTCAAATATCATCTAGCTCCAAGCCCTCTGCCACAGGCAGGGTTGCCAACCACTAGGACAGACACTAGACCGGGCTGCCCAGGGCCTCATCCAACCTGGCCTTGAACACTTCCAGGGATGGGGCATCCACAGCTTCTCTGGGCAGCCTGTGCCAGCGCCTCACCTCCCTCTCAGTGAAAACTCCTTTAATCCAACTAAAGCCAAACATGACACAGAGAACAAGCATACAGCACAGGAGTGTTGCTGAGGCTGTTCACTCAGCTTGCCCAGGATTTATCTCTCTGTTTTTCCCCTGAAACATTCTGAGCTGAATGCAACACTGCACAGTTCTAAGCATACTCTGTACTTGGGAGAGAGAGGGACTACCACCACCCTCTAAGATCTTATCTTCTGTTGGGCACAACATATTAGTTTGTGCACACATCCAGTCCCTACTCCAGTGGCTATAACAGTTGGGCACACAGATAAAATAATTATCTCTCTTGGCGAAGGCTTATCTCAAGAAAAACCATATTCAGTAATTGAAAACAGAGACATCAGTATCAAAAGGTAAAGTCATCATCACCACAATACATTTGAGAGACTTAAGGGACTGCAAGAGATATAAAATTAAGAAAAGTTTGCTATGGTTATAGGCAGGAATGCGTGAATTAGAACACCAAGTAGTGACACAGGATGTGAACAGCAAAGATCAGAATAACAAAAGTTATTCTCTAGATGTTTTCCATCTGATGTTACATTAGCAGCAAGAAGGGAGTACGCAGATGTCAGCCCCTTCATTAACGCTGCTCAGTGCAGGAGCTCCCCGTGCATTTCATGACAGCCTTCAAGGCATGAATTCACTGAGTTGCCATCAGTTGGAGCTGGGCTACATTCTCACTGCTTTAGTCTCCCTTTAGCTGATTAGGCATTTGCTTTCTCAAGAGTATTTAAAAGTGGCTATAAACTGCTCCTCCACTTCTGTTGCCACATCACTAAGAACTATGCAATGGAGTCTGCCTAGTATCAGAGTTATGAATTTTCAAAATGAATCATCTATTCTAGTGCAATACAGTTCACTTCAGAGCTACTCCTTCCTTTCATGAAAGATATCTGCCTGTTTCTGACATCTGGTCCTGATGTGCTTTTGAGAAGCCTGAATAACCTCTGATTACCAGTAGTGACTCAGTGTTGCAAAAAAACCCCTCAAAAAAAAAATAAAACAGAAAAAGCCAGAAAGAAAAAAAACCAACCAAACAAAAAACCTGAGCACAGAATCAAGGAGCACTTCCTAGCTCTGATTTTCATACACCATATAAGGACAATAATATCAGAATGTCAGAGAATGTGTCAAAAACGATTATATTCCACCATGATAGATGTTATGCAAGATACAATGAACTCTACTGATGAGTACAACAGCTAAGGGTAAACAAATTCTCCTTGAAGCTTCAGTTCAGATTTTAAGAAATCATATAGTAGCAATATGATTGTGTTTATCTCCTAAAACTTCTGACAAGTAACTCTAGGAGCAACAGCTATCGTTCACCTGACACACAGGCCACTAGCCAGCAACAGATGTCACATGAAAACTTTTCAGACCTCTTCCTAGGTGCAATATCTTACTCTTCCCATCAGTGTTTGTTATTAACAGTCAGTTTATTGCATCTTCTCCATTTCAATGGTGTCCTTCCTCCTGGTTGCTATTCTTTAGCCTCACAGGAGCTCTACAGACTACCAGGCAGAAATGCCACTTGATCATTAGAAACCAAATGGTTTAGGATGGTTTGTCTTCAATCTGAGCTGCAAATGAGTCCTTGCCTAGCAGGGTCAGGAAGGTCTCCTTAAAATGCATTTATTTTTTTTTTCTCTAAACACATTGTTGACTTTTCAGTTCTAAAACCTAAAGAACCCACCTGTTAGGAATGATAACAATTTTTCTGTGAAAATAGACCTTCCTTCCCCTTTCTCTGAAACTCCCCCAAAACTACGACTTCTCCATAGCTTGTTAAGTTCTGCTTTACTTAAAAGTCATGCTACCTACTTGTTGGTTTGCCTTTGGTGTTGTATGACCATGTTTTTTTCATGGATTGTTTCCAACAATGCAGTGGCCAGTGATTTGAGATCTGAAATGGATTGTGGTGTGGCTGGTAGGCTACATCCATGATCCTCCGACAACAATTCTTGGACTATAACGTTAAAAACACAAATGAGTTTTGGCTTCTCGTGCACATAGATGTTACACAAACATTTACTAAGCGTTAAAGGATTATTCTCATTACTTAAATGAATACGTATTTTTCCTTTAATTAACAAACCCCAAAGACCAGAAATATAATACACAGCTGGCATAAAGATGGTGGCTTTCTGAACTGATTGTTATTTCACAGCAATTACCAAAATAAGGACAGACATTTTCTGTTAACTTAATTCTACTTCTGGAAAATTATTTTTGTTTTGGAGGAAACAAAATCATTCTGCTATACCATTGAGGCCTACAGATGGTCAAAGGTGGGTATTTCTCTCTCATATTAAAATATGAGCCCACAAGGAAGCTTTTATATTACTTTTTGGAATTATTACATACTTCAGGTTATTTTGGATTGATGTGAAAACAGTCACCCAAGAACTTCCTCTGCAGCTCAGAGTCTGTTTACCTCTCAACCACATCAGGGAGTTCACTAGTGTCATTAGCCTCTGTAACAAAAATCTGGCTCTGTGTCTCTTTATATATACGCATGTACACAAAAGGATATGGAGAAGAGGACATCAGGAGTGGAAAAAAAAGAAAAATGGGTTTGAACCTACAAATACTACCGATCTCGTGTGTGCGCGTGTGTGAATGTACCAGCAAGGCGCACTGTTTGGCACAGAATTTTCTCTAGCATTCTTCTTTTCTCTTTTCTAATCTCTATTTTTTTCAAGTGGGAGATTACATCATTTTGCTTCCCACAAATAAACATGGGACAAGGAAACTTCTTGCAAAACACCTGAATGTAAAGCCTTCCAAAAATAGAAGCAGAAAACCTGACTCCCTCAATATATTTTTCATTGGAGTATGAATTGGGATTGCCATTGTTAGCAGAGGAGAGAGATTGAATAGAGAAGTGATTTGTCAGGGTCAAAGTTCCAAACAGGCTTAGAGATAAGACAAAAATGCATTTGATCCAATTGACTGAGGAGAGAATAAATGGCAAAAGAATAACAAAAGGAGAAGCAATACTCAAGAGGCAAATTTTTTATCAAGTCAAACGAAAGGATGAAAAATTAGCGCATGATAATAAACACGAAAGAAAAGAAAGATTTTGATTTGGTTGATGAGGAAAGCATTACTGAAATTAAGAGGTAAGAAGGGAGGAACTCAATGAGACATGCAACATCATGTTGCATTATGTAAATAATACTACCTTGCTTTGCAGACAGGACTCCAGTCAGAGCACTGCTACTGGATCTACCATGAGTCTTTGAATTTTTTCGTCTCTCCAGTGCATTCTAAGGAAACAACAAATATCTTATTCAGAAAAACAGCAGCCCAAAAGTTCTACTTCACTCCTTTTACTAGGACTAAAAATCTGAAACTTTGGATTTGGCTGTCAGAACTCCACAGGGCCTGAAGCTACAACAATAGTATCCTATGGGAGTGTGATCTTCCTGGAATATTACAGCGAAAACTGCCTTTGCAGCATTAAAATACTCATTCTGACACATGGAAATCACTTCACTGTAGTCTCTCCAACTCCTCCCTTACCCCATGCATTTTTAGGACTTGCCTATTTTTGAGTAAACTGATGAGTGCCAGTGAAGATACTGTAGTATTCTCTAGAGAGTATGAGTTGGGAAAAAAAATCAGACCTGCTCCAGCATTTCTTTGGATGGGCTTCAAAGGAAAAACTCTAATTCCTCTACCTGAGCTTCTAGAAGCCTTTTTAGGAGCAAATACTGACATTCAGGACTTAACAGTAGAATGATTCTGCTACAAAAATCCAGCTCTTTCAAAACAATTATAGATCTGTGAAGTCCATGATACCACCAAGATGCTCAGTTCTCACCCATAAACTTACACTCTGAGATACCCATGTCATAAGCACAAATAGACACTAGAACGAACTTGGTTTTGCTTGTGCACAAAAAGCCATCAGTGCTGTGACTGCTCCGCAGTGACCTAGATGGTTAAGGAGTCCTATTGACAGTCCTAAGACAACCATTCCCATGCTCTGACAAACAGTCCTCCCCTCCCATGTTGCAAAATCACATGCAGAAGAAATATAATGCTTGGCTGCAGGAAAGAGGAAGAATATCTTGCCCTTGGGGTTCAGTCCTGAAGGTTTAATGCAAAACAATATATACCTTAACTCAGGAGTGAAGTAACAATGAAGATATAGCACTCATTAGGATATGTGAAGAAACAGCAGTGCTGGTAAGGAACAGGGAGGCAAGAACTGCCTGTGACAGGAGCACAGCCGCACTCATTTCCCACACGCTGCATGACCTGCTCCTTTTTGGAAGGCTCATCACCCTCCCCAGCAGGAGCCATAGCACTTAAAAAAATAAAAAAATAAAAAAAAAGGGCCACTTCATTTCGCTCTTCAAAGTACTCCTAGTGGGTATCACTTTGTACTACATTGGCTGAAAAGCCTATAAGGAAGATTACTGAGCACATACTATATATACATGCTAATACTGCCAGAATGTTAATGGGGGATTTTTCTTTGAAGGCACTATTTTGTTCTTTAAATGCATATAAACACAAGAATTAACAATAACCACCATGCACAACAGAGCACAATTTAGATGATATACACATTGAGAGGGTTTTACCTTATATTTAGTGATATTAGACTTAAGAAGGTTGACTTCCTCTTGAAGTTGTTTTAATCTCTCCTGCAGATACCTGAAAAAAAAAAAAAAGCCATCTTTTATGTCATGTTACCTTCAGTATTGCCTCAAGTGTTCCTTTTTACTACTTGGAATGTTCTCTCTTTGAGCTACTCAGAATTCTTTCCCCTCTACAGTTTTCTGAGGGATAAAATAACAAAATCTTACTGCTCTTGACCCCATAAGAATTTAAGCAGGGAAACAAACTGCATCAGAAAAGTAGGCTGCCCTTCTGTTACATTTGTCAAGCATTCTGCACAACCATTTCATATTGTTCCTCAGGATTTTGGGGAGGGAAGCTGGAATGATCTATTTATGTGCAGAGGAAATAGTCAGGAAGCATTGACTTGTCTCCTCTGAACGTGAATTTGTAAGATGAACACTTAAGATTTGTACAGATGTCAGAACGAGACTCAACTGTGCAGAGCTTTTGCACTGCAGTATCACTCATACGGCTCTTCTCATTAGCAATCAAACTAAAAAATTTAATCGTTAGTTGAAAAATTATATAGAAATTTATATACAGAAACTAAAAAAATACTCTTCTTCCTTACAAAGTTTTGGCACTTGGATTAGACAGCTGTTTTCATGCAAAAAGGTTCTTCCTCTTTCACGTAGTTCAACTGCAGCTCTGTTAGGGTTTGTAACAGCTTAACTATTTTAGAGAAAAAAATGACATTGATATCAGGAGCAGGAGGAAGCCTGAACTGATTCAGAACTAGGTAGGCCATACAAAACAAAAACAGAAAAAAAACCAAGGAAACGCTGTGATGAAGCATTTGGTATTACACTTTCCTACCTGAAGTGTAAGTCTCTGTGAAAGGAAAACACCTTACAAGCTCTATTTCACTTTAAGGTAATTGTTGACATTGAGGGAGGTACCTGCTATGGCTCTGCCAGTGACTCCTCCACTGTTGCCCTTAGCAGAGGCCATAAAACACATTTTTTTCCATGGAAGTGGCAAGAATATCTATGTGGGTGACTTCACAAGCACAGTGTTGTTGGGAAATCACTCCTCGTTGACAACCTCTCCCTACAGTGAGAAGTATGTCCAAAACTGTTAACTTAGGGTACTTGAAATCCCTGTTTCCAATTCAGGATTAGCCCATTTCAGCTCACTATGAGTTCCTTAAAACACTGATTTTTAATACTCCTGTTTTGGTGCCGTACAGTGATGGGAATAAAAGGCCTGCACTTCTCTTCCTTTTCCATAAGCCATATTTGTATCACTTACATCTCTGCAGCCAAACAAAACACCATCAGTAATTTCCTGCAGCTTAACTTTCTCAATATTCTTTGACAGTTAGCTACAGCAGAAACAAAATAGTCAAAACAAATTACCAAATCTCTTGGCTGTAATTCTTGGCTGCACTTTCTTCAAGGCTTTGTTGTGACTCGCTTCCAGTACTCCTGTTGAAGCAATATACTACTGGTTCTAGGGAAACAGTGAGGTTTGCCATGCACTCACCTGTTCTCCATACACAGAGCATCTATGTCGATGATACGGTTTTCATGTCCTCCTAAGACATGATTAAGTTCTTGGTTTAGTCTATCAGATTTATCTTGGTAAAAAGAGCGCTCTTCT
This sequence comes from Penelope pileata, assembly GCA_013396635.1. Taxonomy (NCBI): domain Eukaryota; kingdom Metazoa; phylum Chordata; class Aves; order Galliformes; family Cracidae; genus Penelope; species Penelope pileata. Next base: position 1,658,812 of record WBMW01002256.1, read on the forward strand.
TTAACATCCTGTAATTCATCTAGTGCAGCTTGAAGATCATGTCTCAGAGTCTCAATCTGAAAAGAAAGAAGAGCTGTATCACTGTTTTGGAGTCAAGAAAAAGGATTGTGCAGTGACCAAACTGAAAGCAGATACAAGCAAGCACTACGTGTCTGAACAGGATGGATTTTGGACAGTCAGAAGTCTTCCCAAAGCCATAACCCCAGTAATTTTACCCTATTTTGTTACTGTTTCATTGAATTTTAATAACCTTAGCAGTTAGACTTGTTTTACAAAATTTCTATAAAATGGCTAAAATATAACAGCAAAAGAAACCTTAATTCATACAATAATCCTGCTACAAATGTATTAAGCTAGTTTTAACACATAACATCTACTATTCCAAGAATGAACTGAACCAAATTAGAACTTGACAAATTTGGAGGATGAAATAAAAGAAAATGTATAAGTGGAAATCTGTACTACTTCTGGGATTTTCAGCAATAAAGCTCCACAGAGTAAGAAAAGGAGCTGAGAGAAATACAAAATAAGCCAGCATGGAATAGACAGGGTGAGCTCTGCTATTAAGCAAAAGAGTACAAGAAACCAGTGCAAAAAATGTTCTGGGACAAAGAGCTTCAAACTTCCAAGGAGAGGAAACAGAGAACGTGGAATAAAGTCTGCAATGAGCTGAGAAGTCTCCATGGGCAGCTCAGAAAAGGACAACAGAAAAACAGGTAGAGAGGTCACACGCTGAACGGATAAAGAATGTGGGAACAGTGCTCACAGAAAGAATCGCATTGGAAGAAGAGTTCAGTGCAGGCAACAGTCCTTCTGGTAAACTGAGTGAGTACTGCACTTGGAGCATAGAGTGAAGAAGAAAAAATTTGCACATTGGTACATTTTCCTGAACCGCAGAGTGGCTCATTGAGGGTGGAGCTGCCATCAGTAGGAATGAGCATGGGATCAACAGAAAACACAAACACCCAAAACTGCTCAGAAAGCTATGTGTCAGTACTAGGGAACGAGTCTGATGGGCTGGATAACGCGTGGTACATAACAACGATACAGACTTGAGGTAGAAAGAACAGGTCTGATCCAAGATTTTTTCAAAAGGGGGAAGGAATGGCTAAGACACAGGAGGAGGAAGAAACAACCTTAAATCTTCTACAGAAAATTTGATTCAGAGGACACGCATCAGCCACCACATGCTGTGTTGAGTATTAAGCTTTTAACAGCTTTTACTAAAAAGTCTCTCTCATTGACAATATTCAGCTGTCCTAAATCGTTGTTGCTGCACATTACAAAAAAGAGCATCTATGATCTTGAGACAGAATTCCTGAGATCAGGAAACTCACTCTTACCATGTATCCATGCTTAAATTGGTGCTTGATAAGAACTGCTGCAGTAAAAATCCCAACACCTTCACCACTATTTGCACTACTCATCAGCTACCAGCCCTCAAAACACAAGACAAGCTGTCATTTACTTGCAATTAGATTAACTCTGTAAAACACAACAGTATGTGCTCATTTCATTATTACTTGTTCTCGAGCCTTCTCCAATTGTTGAACAAGATCCTCACGTTCATGTGCTGCAAAGTGGCGAGCTCCAACCTCGTCATCTCCAAGTCTTTGCTTTGCTATCGTCATTCGAAGGAGCTGTGATTACAAAGACAGATCCCATAAGCAAGAGAACACAGGCTGTAGCATCAGAGTACATCTGGGTTAGAAAGTAAGGCTGCCAGATTCTGTCTCTTCCAGGCCAAATAGCTGCTATTATTTAAACCAGAGGGAAATTTCTGAGCTGAGGGCTTAATTCTGGTCTCAGTTGAAAATTCCAGTCAAACCCTGAGAGCATAACAGGTGCTGCATTACATCCTGCAACAACAGTCACCAGAATATACAAATGTTGAAATGCTGAAAGACAAACACAAAAATGTGGTCAATGCTTTTTAAAAGAGACAGGAAGGGATTCTGGTCAAAGCAAAACAAGATAATTCTAAGAAAGCCATTTTCATATGCAGATCTTAAAATTATCTGCAACAGAAAATAAGTTTCCTAGTTAAGGAAAAAAAGTCACTAAGTAGCTTGCCCAGCTTCACTTTATCAGTACCACCTAAAATCCCACTGTGCTACACTAGTGCAAAATTTGCATTAACACCTACTTATACATTTGATTACACTTTTTAAAAATATTTCACAGAAGTTAATTCATGCTAAAAACTAACAGGCCAACAGCGAATGACTCGGCCAAGATATGCAAGCAGCTAATGAACTCATCAGCTTTGTGCCTGCTGAAAATAGCCTCCCTTGAATTAATACACAGTTGTATTAAATATGTGAGGTAGATAGCAACTGCTTTTTGAGAATTATCAAGTATTAAAATAAGAGCCTATAAGGCATTCAGCATATACAGTTGCTTATACGATGCACAGCTAGGCAAAAGTGTTGTCTCCCTGGAGCCTAACTTGTAGCAGCTCCACAGAGAGCACAGAAATGCACCGTGATAACCAGCCTGAGTTTTCCTATATTAGGCTGCACCAAGGAATTAATGTACACCATTATATTGCAGAGTTAGAAAAAAATCCATCTTCTGAAGTAGAAGATTGTACATTAAAAACTGTCTTTGGTATTTATGGGATGCCAGTCACCAGAGCTGCAACGTGCCAATTAAAATCCTGCTGATGCAGGACAGACTACCAAAATCACCCTCCCCGCTTATTTCAGCTCCGGGTCAGTGCACCTGAGTGCAGCTCGCAGGACTCACTGCTGAGCAGCTGGCTCCTTCAGGGGAAGCACTGCCCCCAGCACTGCCCCCAGCCGTGACTCGCAGGGACAAACCACATTCCCTCTCCCCACCCAGAAACCACTGCACAGCCAGCATGGCTGAATGCATCCTGGCAGATACTGTTCCCTAATTTCTTTACCAAAAGAAACGGCAAACTATCAAGTCAAAGAGGCAACGAGGAAATTCTGGAATGATTTCAGAGCCATGGGATTATTTTTTTAAAGGCTAAAAGGCTGATAAGCAAAAGGCACGGTAACGTGATTTAACGCAGCTAGATTAATTAAATTTCTACAATCTTTCTCTGAGATACACAGTGAGAAAGGCAGCGAGAAACAAATGCAGTAACATTTTAAAGGACAACCTTGTTCAGAAAATCTGGAACCAGGAAGGGGAATCGCAGCTTTGCAAGGCCTGGGTGCCTGCAGCACAGCTGCAACTCGCACTGAGAGCAACCCAGCACCAGAGGGGGGGAGCATCAGATGCAATTATATCTGCAAGCAATTAGTGCCTGCAAGGTCAAACAGTCTGCCGATAAAAGGAGAACAATTTACTAAGAACTTTGAGATGAGGGGGAAAAAAAGCATAAGTCTTACAAATAGAATGCTTCAGAAACCCAAATTCAGCCAGTAAAAGCAGCACTATAAACATACATAAAACAAAGTAAAACACCAACCCATAAAACGACAGAGTGCTCCTCGCGGACAGCTGGCCAATCAGAGAGCTGACAGGGCACAACAGGCCAAGCCCTTTAATTCTGCCCTGCCAACATCTCACGAGGCAGCACCACCTGCTGTAAAATTCCTCCCTTAAAATGCTGTGACCCACACAGACACTAAGTGTTGTGCCAGAGGGTTAAGGGTTTATTTCATATTTTAGTGCTTTATTATAATTTTTATACACTTGCCCTCTGGCTGCCGTATTTTTATTTCTCTCATTCAGGAATTGCCGAGGAAGGAACCACTCAAGTTAATTTTGCAGCCACGGAATAGGTTAATGCCACCCCTCAGGAGCCTGTAAACAGCGTTCACAGCAGAGAGGATTTAAATCAACAGCACCTTACCAGAGAGAGCTCCTGCCTGCCAGGAACCAAGGTACTGTTAACCCAAACAACCCAGTGCTGCAAGCCACCAGTCTGTACCGTTTGAATCCCATATTTCTCCCTTGATCAGTGTCAGCTAACATAGTTTTTCATGAAGTAGCAGCTCTGTAGCACTAACACAATGCCCCAGACAGGTTCCAGGGTGAGAGCTGCTGTGCCAGCTAGGAGCCAAAAGACAATGCCTGTGCCAAAGTTTTACCTTCTTGGTTATCAACAAAACACACAAAAGAAAAAGGGAAATAAGCACAGATCGTAAATTCTTCATGGAAGGCAGAAACCATCATGTTCAGCCACAGCCACTTTCAGCCATTACCTTCACCATTGTTGTCTACAAAATCTTCAGAAGTGGGCCAGGACTATGCAGAATCGCAGCATTAAGACCCAGTTCTGCCAAAACCTATGCACCACATTTGGCACTGTGCACTGCTGCTGCCCTGTAACAACAGTCAGTAACACCGCAGCTATTGTTTACCATGCATCGCCCTCTCACTTAGCACAGCCCCCGACAGCCTACAAAATCACTTCTTCGCGTGGGTAGGAATTCAAGTGAAGGCAATTGAGTCATCTAGTCTTTCTCTGGTTTCTCTTGTGCTTTCTATTTTCTCCCCTTTATGAGGAAGAACAAGATCTCCTAACTATCCTCCTCTAAGTTTCAGTAACTGGTCTCCAAGCATTGCTGCCAGAACATTAGAATGGAAAAGGACTTAGGAATAACTGTATCATAAACATAGAATAGTTTTCATGTGTCAGAGCTGATAAGAGATTGTGATCAATCATAAAAATAAATAGTCTCAGATATCTGCTGCTGGAGTGCTGCAGTCTGACTACTGCTGTATTTCTGAAACTGCAGCAACAAATCCTTCCAGAGACTGCCTGAAGAAGTTTTATTTCTGCCTATTTGATTCTAGCTGAAACTAAAAAAAAAAATTAGTCCAGTTAAGACAAATGCAAGTACTTTGTCATTGCCTAACTGATGACGTACTTAACATGATTTAAAAAAAAAAAAAAAAGTCATCATTTTAAGGGCTTTTTGCTAATCCAAGTGACTGTACCCTTCTAGCAGCAAACATGAAAGCAGTTAAAAACAAGTCAGGTCATCAAAACATTTCTTTATCAATACAGCTAATGCATGATATTTAAAGATACTTTTTTTTCTTTTTTAGTCCTACAAAGCTCTTGCCATTCAGTGACAAAGCCTGCATGAGTCACCCCTGCTCAGACATGGGCAGAATTGTTCATCCATAAGCAGCTTCACTTGCTGCAAAAGCAGCTGTTTGTTCATCTCCTGCCAGAAGTAAGGTTGACGTAGACCAGCTGGGCAGGATGCCCTCCCTCACTTTGGAAGAAGCAGAGAGAAGAATGCAGGGGAAAAAATGTATGAACAAGCAAATTATTATAGTCCTTTGCTTCTTTATATACCATGTATTATCTGGACTTCAGTGCCTGAAGTAACCCAGCTGCCAGTACAGGAGAACTGATGAGCAACAGAATGGCTTTGGGACCAAGTGGAGAATTTTATCACTACAGTTATAAGGGAGAAAAGTCTGACACAGGAGGAAAGTGTTAAATCCCTCACAGAGATGGCAATGCTTTTTTAGGCACTTCAAAAGACAGCAACCTGACTCCAAAATAAGCTCTATTTCTCATTTACTAGGAAAGTGAAGAATGTGTTCCAAAAATGAAAATCCTCGTCTAAATTAATCCCTGACTGATGCAACTCCTTCCTTCCCCTCTTTATTTAGTGATGCACTATTTTGCACCTTTTGGACAGGGGCACGGTGGGCAGAATGACTCTTCTTGTATTCTTCCATTCCTTATGAGGGTCATGAATTTAAATTCACGCTGAGAATACAGATATCAAACACAACCAGCTAGTATCAAATTAACTTGCAAAGGCAGCTCTACACAAAGCCAGTTCAAGCACAGAGAAGAAGGCTCTGTGTTACCAAGATCAAGTTGTTATAAGGAGTTAGAATAGGCACATAACCTTGATATTTAAATATGATTTAATTGCACTACATTTGTGTTCTGTTTGGATTAACAAACCCTTGTTACTTGTTCAGGTCTGGCTTGGCAAAGGCTGTACGGTGTAACCACTGTACTGCAGAATTGGTACTGCCTTCAACACTGTAGTATAGTCCAAACAATACATGGATAAAAAGCGCCCTGGGGAAGCTGCCCTTTGAAGACTTGAGCCAGTTACACTGAACGCTACGCATACGACAAATTCAGGCCTCTTATGACCATTTCACCAACTCCATTCACACTTTCAAAGAAGACCTTTATGACAAATAAATAAAACCACATCGTCACAGAATATTTATGTTTGAAATAAAATTAAATGGAAATAAAAAAAACCTGATTAGTTAAAAGAAAACTAATTTTATTCACATATTTAAATCCCACAACTTTAGAACAGTAGTTGAGGAAGGAAAGTTATCATTCACTGTTTCATTTTTTACTTTGCAAACTGACTCAACTGGTTTCAAATTCAACCTCTCGGTAGTTTGATCTCTGAACGTACTTCTGCGTACACCCCAGCTGTGAACGTTACACACATTTGGTTTGATTTTAAATATTTCAATTAACAAAGACAACAGGAGTTTGATTAATACCAAATGGCAGATTTTGAGCAACGTTCCACATAACTTGCTAAATTTAGCAATAAAGTAAATTGGTTATGTAACAGGATGAGAGCTTAATACAAAGCTAACTATATATATTTGTGACGTCCTGCTCCATATTTTTGCAGAGAAAAATTATGCCTCCCCTGGTTTTTTATCATCTACTCACATTTTCCATTTTCACTGCAGTGAAAAATACCACATGATGAAGATTAAACGTTTACAGATATAAGAGTAAATACCTATAATAAAACATATTTAAAAAAAAGACCCTGAGGTCACAAAAGCTAGGCTGGGTGCAACATTTATAGTTAAAGACAAGTGAGCAAAAGCAGCGAAGAAAAACATAATGAGCTGCACTTACTGGTATCCTACACAGGCTTCTTTTGTTCTACTGTTTTGAGCACTTATTGTAAACCAAATATTCCAGAAGTTCTGTAACCCATTGTTTTGATTTACTTCTTTGTTTTCCTAAGAAGCAAATGCAAAACTCCAGCTCCGTTTACATATTCCAGTCCATTTACTGATAAATTAAGTTTATAATACCTTATTGTCCCCTTGTACTTCTCCCAGTCTCTGTTGAAGCTCTCTAATCTCTTCTCCAAGATGCTTATTTTGATCTTGAGCCTCACTCAGTAGTTGAGTAAGATTTGCCTAGAAAAGAAGAAAGTATCAGTCGAAAGTTAGCGCCTATGGAGAGAAGTGCAAGCAGTGATTGAAAAGAAACACTAGATTTACTCCTTATCTGCCAACACTCTTTACCTTCATTGTTACTGGTACACAGACTTCACACTTTATTGGAGAGATAACACAAGACACCTGGGTTCCTTCAGCTTTAATAGGAGAAAACACATAAAGCATTTGTGCATACACACTTCCAGAACAGCACACAAAACCCAAACAAAAGAAAATATCTACACTAGCTCTGGTATGTTGGCTGGCACCAAGAGCAAAACACAGAGTACTGTGACAGTATTTATACAAAGTTGCCAAAATTATAGTTTTAAACTTACACATAATTAGACAAATGGCATAGCTGAGAAATAATTATGATCTAATTATGTTCTCTAATAGTGTTTAAAGCAGATTCCAATCCAGTAAGGCCGATGCCAGCCAGAGTCACTGCCCCTAATATGGAGCTGCACCATGGATATCTAGTGGCACAACACCTCAGACATGCCCCCCAAGTAAGTCAAAAGTTACCATTCACATTATCTTACAAAGCCACTAAGATGAGCAACCTGGTCTATAAATTCCCAATTCCATCAGCTTGATGACTAACCAGAAAATAAGCAAAATCCTCCTTCTCCTATCTCTGATATCTGAAAAGAAGCAAATACTACAAACAAATTTACTGTATTTTTCCCCTAAAAATATCTCAGAAATACACAAATATTGACTCAGCACAGGAGAAGTCTACCAAAATGACATCTTTTCTAAGACCATTATAATCACAGCAGCTAATATGCAGCCTTGCAAAACATGCCTGTGTCAGCTAGGTATGTCACCTATTACCATAAATCTGAAGGGCATAAAAAGAAATGGAAAAAGAATTTTCAGCTCTTCTGAGGCAACATTTCTAAGTTAGCCCTACACACAGTCCCTGGGTTCGACGCCAATGCACCAACTGACTGTTCCTAGCTCTCTATTTTGATATTTTGGTTCAGTTTCAGTGTCCCTACTTCTTCTCCTCTTTCTACTCCCCCATTTCCCTATTTTGATATCTCTGTTTTCTGGTCCTGCTTTCTTACCCTGACACTCTCACTGCTGGGCAGTCTCATGGGATGTTTGTTGAGCTTTCTCAATAAATAAATATTTTCTCTTTCTTTAAAACTTGTACACTAGCAAACCAACAAGGCTGCCAATCCTGCGATCTCTCTGCTTGTTCACTAAATGCTATTTCCACACCTCCTGTTTCATATTTAAGACAACTATTAACATGAATACAGCTGCGCGTGCTGCCCATGTGCAGGGTTAGGCTATCAAACTACAATCAGCTGGAACTTTTGTACATGGGTAGACAAAGAAGCTGGCTCCAAACTCCACCTGGCCTACAACAGCAACAGCTTCTAACTCTAACAGGAAAATAACTCAAGAAAGCGATACCTCCTACTAGATTCACCGACTCCAGCCTGATTCACTGCTACAATTTCTGTCCTTCTGTTGCTCTGAGATCAAAGGTTCAGAAGAAAGTAAGAAAGTAACTTTCCCACAATTCTGGAAGAGATTAAAGCATTTTTGAAATTACTGATAAGCCTAAAGACTGCAAATAAAATAACCCGGGAAAGGAGTGTAATGGCAAAAACTGTAAATACCCAACTGCAGGGCCAATATTACCTGCTTGTCATTTTATTTTCAAGACAACAATCACTTAAGCAATGTAAACAGTCCCTCAAGTATGCTTTGGTAGAATTATTTTTTTCTGCATTAAATGAGTAAAAGTCATTTATGTACTGAATGAACCAGGGAGCTTTAGAACACATTTGGTCAATGGTTCTGAGAGCTACTTCCAAATGGCTGCTTAAAAGAAATAAACCAAAAAACTCCGTGTTGGCAGGAAATTATATTTAAGCTGAAGTATCTACAGCTAATGCTCAGATGCAATTTTTTGGAAGAAAGCTGACTTTTAGTCAATGCCACCTGACCACCAGACTGAGCTAGTTGAAAGGAACGCTATTTGCACAATCCCCTCTGAAAAACCTTCTATTTATAAAGTCCCTTTTTATGAGGAGTCTGAACAACTCCTAGCACTGCAATAGCACATGCAACTTCAACACCTGGAAGAACTCAGTCCCACTAACCAGCGCTCACAGCTACAACACCAGGGTTCCAGCAGTCAGTAGCCAAGACCCACCTCCCAGTAACTGCAGGAAATGCATTACCATGCCTGTACTAAATCTTCCTGCTCAAATTTATTTCCCTTAAAACCACTTCTCTGGCATTGCAATTCTATGCTGAATTTTGTCAGTCATAGAAATGACTTAACTTGACAAAAACCTTTATACTCGAGACAGGGATTTTGGAAGGAACTTTAAAGGAAGAACTCCAGACACCTAAATAAAACAGCCTCGTTTAAGCATCCTAAGAGCATTACAATGAGCTAAGTATAGACTTGCTCCCTAATGCAAAGCTTCTATTATACTTGTGTTAGACTGAAACAGCTGAGCTATGTCACAGAAGTAGTCTCCAGCAATTACTCATTTCCCTGGCTTAGAGGTACCATACAACATGTAATTTAGATTGTTCCCAGTTTTAAAGGTTTTGGCAAGACCTCATTAAAGCTCTCAGTTAAATGTGGATAGAAGGAGAAATATTTGATTTTTAGGTGCTCTGCTGGGCTTCAAGAGAGGCAGCCAAGAAGATACTTTGAGCGGCACCTGGACTTGGTACCGATCCTTTGGCACATGCAAAAGAACATACCATATGGCTGAAAGATGATAAAATTAACAATGGAGGACTGGCTTCACGAACCTGTAAGCATGTGTTTTCTGAAGAAAGGGGAGCAATCTATGCAAGGAGAAAGGTGATTCATTTTTCCATCTGGCAACTTCTTCTCCATATTCATAGAACAAATACAGAATTCACTTAGAAATTCAAGACAAGTTACTTTAGCAGACAATAAAGCTTGTTTCGTTCACCTGCATAACAGAACAACTTTCAGAAAATTAGTCAAATTCAGCTTCTCTGTATTCAGCTTCTTCAACAGATTCTTTTGAGTTGAAATGAGAACTTAAAAAGACTCCTGTAACCGCCAGCCACTTCCCTTCTTTCACTCAGCTATTCAAAGCTGCATCTTCAAATGATGTAGGCATATTTCTGAGCTGCGGTTAAAGGGAGGGAAAGGGAAAGATGCAGAGGTCTATATCCTTCTGCTGCCTCATCTTTTCTTGCCTCTGCAATGACCCAAAACAGTGGAAACTCTTTGTGTCTCCTGCCCTCTCTCAGTGCAGCCATTCATTATACTAATTAACAGGCAGAGCTTCATTCAGGTCTATCAGAGAATCTCTCCAGAGCTCTGTCCACTCTGGTTTCAGTTTGTCGTATTCTTGAGCCTCTGCAGCATGACAAGCAATTTCTTTCACACGTCTGCCATAGGAAGCTTCCCTGTATTATTTAAGCACAGTGCAACCCCACATTGCAGTACTGGACATAAGAAACTGTGCCCAGGTTGCTTTTTCCTCTAACCAAAAAGCAAGTGTGACCACTGGCAAAGATCCCATGAGACACTAGGAGAAAAAGATTGATGTGGGAGTGCCCAGAAGGAAGTACCTGCCTTTATTAGCTTGGGGAAAAAAACAAAAAAGCAATGGAAATCAGAGAAGACGCAGGAGAAAAATATTCAAGGGGATGAGATCATGAACCTGACCCTTTTCCACTTAGACTTCTGTTAAAATTCTCAAGAATGTTTTGGGGATAGAAGGTTGAAGAGAGCCTTACTTTCAGCTATGGATGAGCATCTGAAACTACGGACAAAAATAACCTATAAATACTAATGTACTAACCTAAATCAGTAAGTAGCTGTCAGGCAGCAAGAGGGCTTTGCTCACTACTGACCCACAGAATTTGAACTGATGACCCAAAAGAAAAAATATAAATAAAATGCAACTCCAAATAGTCATCTCTGGCATTATGCACTACCCTTGAATTTGGCTCCTTTAACAATTTTGCAAATCTCACCACACATACACAGTGTTATTTTTCTTCACACCACTTTAAAAATGATGGATAGTAACACAGTCTTTAATATACCTCTCAATCCTCTTGCACATAAATCTTATCTGACATTTAAAAAAAAAAAAAAAAAGACTTTCTTCCTTTAGATACTGTCTGAAAAAGTAATTTGGCAAAGGGGAGAAGGAAAAACTTCCAACATACCTTTACAGTTAAAAATTATTTTTTAAACACAAACAGGTATTTCTGTACTGCAGTTTACAGTCTTTTATGTTTCTTTCAGCCACACCTTCAAACAAAGAACACTGAATTATAGGGCAGATGCGAAAAAAAAGTGATGAAACATTAAGCACACTTGATGGGTGTGACTGATAGCAAATTTAATTGCAGTTTCTCCCGCAATGCTTTCGTATGATTGCAGTGGCTGAATTAATACACAAAAACCTGTTTTGCTTACCAACTATCACTGTTCACTCCAAGGAAGAAGTGATTACCTCCCCTAGCAATACAGTTTCCTTACAATAAAAAAGAAAAAAAAAAATTAAGTTCAAACATTATATACAGAAGACTTCTAAAATTATAGGTCCTGAGCATATTAAACAAAATACACAAAGTGGGTTGTATTTCCCCACAGAAAAATAACAGCAAAAATCAAAGCCCTGCCAAGTAGTCAAAAAAGAGAAGAAGAAATACCTCTCTTCCTTTGAGCACCTGTACTTCTGAGAACCAGGCAGGAACCCCACCACAGAAGCACACTAGTCAAAATTTAACAAGGCTTTGCAAAATGAGAAAAACTCACTAACATTCACATGCTTTGAAGATACTTAGCAACTGGAATTCTTAGAGAGTTGTTTAATAGAACCAAAAAGCCCCTCTATCACTAGACATGTAACACCAATACTTTTCCCCTCCTTTACAACCAGCTTTCTGTGTGTTAGCTCAGCCCAGTGTTACACAGGACCAAGCAGCACCCAAACAAGCTTTGAGCATACGCTGAAGGATGACAAACAAAAATATGTTAGCATCAACTACAGACTCTAAGAGGCCAGTTTTTGCACAGCAACTTGCTAACACACATCATGTGCAGCAGCAGGTGTTAGTACTAACAGATAAACTTGTAGAAGTCCTTCTTGTTGACCTTGGCATCCCTGGCCAGATTTAGTTCCATGTGGGATTTAGCTTCCCTAACTCCATCCCCGGCTGCTCATACAATGTCTTTGTATTCCTCCCAGGTTACCAGCCCTTGGTTCCACCCTCTTCTTTTTTTTCTGTGTTTGAGTTTGTCCAGGAGCATCTTCTCCATCCATGCAGCCTTCTGGCATTTTTACCTCACTTCCTCTTTGTTAGGGTGCATCACAGGACTCCACCAAGCAGCTCCCTGAGAAGGCCAGAATCTGCTCTCCCAAGTAATGGGCTGTGAGCTTGCTGTGCACCCTCCTCGCTGCCTAAGGATCTCGAACCCCACCACTTCACAGCCACTGCAGCCAAGGCTGCCTTCAAGCTTCACATTCCCAACAAGCCCCTCCCTGTTGGCGAGAAGGAGCTCCAGCAGAGCACCTCACCTCTCAGGTATTGTGATGAGTTCTTGTGAGAACTTACTTGCCAAAATTCCTCCAGTGTAAAGGTTCAATAACGTACTTCAGTTCCCCCATACTTCGTACAGGCAAGAGTACTGCATCAGTTCTTTGTTGACAGCAGATGAATGTATTCAAAGAGAAATGATTAATTTTTACTTATAGAAAAACTGCCCTACTAGGACAGAAGTTAGTTTCATTGGTTTGTCTTAACAGAAGCAGCTGCTCTGTGACTCTAGGGACAACTTAAACTTTGTTATAATGCAGACAAAGAAAGAACCAAAATCTCTTCAACATATTGAGTGCTCTGACTAATTAGCAGAATACTTATCAAGAGTATTCAGGTGCAGGGGTGTGGACAAGTATTTCCATTCCATCAAGGTAAAACACAGCAATCAGAAGAGCAGAGCATGTGACAAACATCAGGTCTGAACAGCACTCCAAATTTTAAAGAGGGACTGTCACATCTGTTAGAATGGGCATTTCATCTCTCCCAGCCTCATGTTTACTGCAGAATCTACATGTTGAAGAAACAACAGTGTCATTTCAAAAAACATAATTCCCAGCATGGCCAGGAAATTCTAGATTTTGCGTACTGTCAGCTGCTCCAATCAACAGAATGCCAAATTTCAGCATGCAGAAAACAAAATCTCCTCACTGACTATGCTCCCACATTTTGGAATCCATAGGCATATTGTTCTCTGAAGTGCTGCAGAGGCAAGCCATCTCACTGTTCTGCACCTGCTACCTCACACCATGGCAGTCAAGCATGCACCTACAAACCACAGCAAAGCACACAGGACGCAATCTGGCACATGCATAATGTTTTTCATCTTCAAACCCTCTGAACAAAGGAGGAAATCACATTAATCTTCACAGCACTCATGTGAGATAAATACAAAATGATTGCTTACCCTGTACAGTGCTTTATCTGAAGATTTTATCTCACAGGACTCTGAATGCAGCTTTTGTGCCTTAGCACAAGGCTAGCAAAACTTCCTGAATTCATTAATGAACAAATAGTCACAGTAGTCATTTTTTCTGACGATGTCAAAAATGGTCATAAGGCAAACCCTGAAGTTTGTTTTCAAACTGCATTGTGACAGCTGAGTACATTAAGCTGGAAGCAGTACTGAAAAGGATCTGAATGGGTCCATTTGTAGCACGTCACAACATATTTCTATCTGGAACCTCCACAGCCTTTCTGATGTTCTGCTTGCGCCAAAATGCCACGCTCATGAATTTATACATTAACAGAAGTCAAGCTGTCTAAACAAAGTCTCAGTAAGTGGTTAATGTGCTTCCATGGTGTCAATCATGTCTGAAGCAGTGAGACCCTTGTCTTGAACGGATCACCTTGGGACATCTATAGATACCTATAACAGAGTCAAGGACCATGACTTTCAGGGTAGAGGCACAAAGGTTCTCGACGAGCCTTCTGGTCTGGCAAACAGATTAACTATAAAGCTGTGCTTTGTAGTAGGACTGTGCCACCATTAAGTTATGAGACTCTTAACAGTGAGGGTGTTGTGACCATAGGACCTTCTTCAAAGCTCAAAAGCTGCTTGGAAAACACAGGATCCACTTGACTAAAAGAGGCAAAAGAATCTTTGTCAACAGGCTGGCCAAACTCATAAGGAGAGCTTTAAAACTGACAGGGGAGAGAAGAGTCCTCAACAAACATGCAAGGAAGATGCACAAAGATGATTAAGGGGTTGGAGCATCTTTTAATGTTCATATGAGGAAAGGCAGGGGGAGCTGGAACTGTTAAGCCTGAAGAAGAGGAGGCTCGGGGGGGGGGATCTCATCAATGTGCATAAA
>WBMW01002256.1:1673418-1685439 GCA_013396635.1 Penelope pileata
AGAAAAAAAAAAAAAAAGAGCCAGACTCTTGTCAACACTGCCTGCTGACGGCACAAGAAGCATTGAACACAACTGAAAGTGTGAAATTCTACCTGAACACATACACAAGAAAACCACTGGTCAAACACTGGAACAGGGCGCCCAGAGAGGCTTAGAATCTCCATCCTTGATGTTCAAAACCCAGCTGGGCATGGTCCTGGGCTACCTGCTCTAGCTGGCCCTGCTTGATCAAGGGGTGGGGGTTGGACCAGATGATCTCAAGAGGTGACTACCCACCTCAACCATTCTGATTCTTCAATGTTTAGTCCCATTTAATTTAGTACTTCACACATTTAAAATACAAACGTAAGGCCTCACCAGAGAACGTACACTGCAGCTTTTGACACAAAGCCCCACTGCAAACCCATTATCTCCAACTGAGTGGTTTCACTGCGATCAAATGAAGCAAAGTGCATTTAGGACCGTGGCTCAGCATAACTATTTTCCTAACCACCCACTTTAATTCATTGCTGTTTATTCAAAGGATACCATTTGTACTAAAGTAACTGCCATCTCATACAGAAGGCCAAAGGATTCATTGACCAAGTTTTTCAGCAACAAAGCTTCTCCCAAACTCAAGATCAACTGAAAATTTAAACAACATAGAAGAAAATAATAGGCATTATAAATCAAGCTAGAAATCCCACTGATCTTTTTTTCCTTAGTGTTCCAGCATGGCAACACTGTCCAACAGATTTCTAACATTTTTCATAAAATGTCAATGTCATAGAAATGTTCTGTATCACAGCAAATGCGTATAGATGTATATACCACTGCAGAATGGGAGAATTTCAACTTATATAGGATGCAAAACAGAGGTTCTGTAGGCAGAGTGATAATTTGATGTGCCTTTCAAAATAGGGAGTGTCTATTATCTGCCATCTCTGGTGAATTGTAAAAGCAAAATCAATTCTTCATTATTCCTACCTTCCTGAAGCATTTCACCACTTCATTACTTATCCAAAAGTTACTCTACATCTGTCACGACATGACATTATAAAACTTCCTTCAGCTGCAGCACTTAATAGTCAGTGTTTGGTATAAAAGGGAGCTTGGAAAGCATTTACACCTCATAGGCTGTGATAATACTAATGGTAAAACACCTACTGTAGGAGAAGAGATTACAGCAGCACAATTTCTCATTCCTGCCTCTGCTGGTTGGCAGAAGGGTATACCCCCAGAGCAATCTTTGCATTCTGTCAGAGATGTGAACCACCACACACAGCTTCAGGACTGCACATTAAGATACCCTTTAAATAAAAGCAATTTTACATAAACTCAGTCTGTATCTGATTGCTGATTGAAATTGCCCAGTTACACGACATTTCCATACAAAACAAGAGAACTCTGTGTTGCGAAAAAATGAGAGAAGGCATGATGCTTTAACAAGTCACGAAGCATAACGAAGGTGAAAAATGAAGAAATGAAGGAGAAGAAAGCAGCAAATCCAACCCACCCATTACTTTTAGGGTTGCAGATTGCAATTTCAGTAATAATTTCTCATTTGCAGTACAGAAACGTAACAGACAGCAAATTGTTCAGCATGTGATGTTTTCATCTCACTCCTGACCACAAGAACAGCACGTACATTTGTGTCACACAAAATTCATTATAGGATCAGGATCTTATACAAAGAGACTGTGAGGTAACAAAGTTCTCCCAGCAGGCAGCTAGGTTTCTGAACAAAAAGGGGACTGGAAAAGCCCAACAGAGTGCGGAGAACTTAACTCTTTCTTGGATAAGAAAATGTTCTCAAGGAAATGCATTTACAGTGACAGCAGAAAAAATACAACTTTATTTTACTATGCTTTGATGCACATCTCAAAGTAAAACTGTGCTCTTCCTCAGAAAGGCTGCCCTAACTACTGCAGATTATATGCCTCGTATGCTGTAGACACACTTCCCAAGAAAATGAAAGCTCAAGAAGGGCACTAACAGCCTATTAATGTACAGGAGAAAATACATACTGTGCTTGGGGAACACCGCTAAAATGACCCCACCTCAGAACAAGATTTTATTTCTTTCTCTTTTCCCCAGCATGAATATATCACTTCCTCACAAAAAAAAAAGACTCCTAGCTAGATGAAATGACTTTCCAAGCACTTACTATGATGAAATTTGCCAAAACTTCATGTAGTTGCAGCATTTGATTTTAGACTAAGTTTTGCCAGGATTTTAGAAACAAATGCCAGCTTTATTTGTTTTGAAAAATGTAAGAGGAATCAGAACAACATCCAAGGGACGCCAAACCTTCCTTCCTACTCATCTCTGTAATGACCCATATACTACATTGTTAACTTTATTTTTTTCATGTTATTATATATTCTTCAGTCCCAATGTGAGTAGTAACAATGCACAAACCTGTATCTGGTCATAAACTTTCATTAGAACTGTGTTAACAGAATTTAAATAAACTATGCAAAATAACAAGCAAGTTAAATGATTCTGCACTGAGACACTGACTTCTTGGCAGCTATTTTTTGAAGTGCATGAAGGAGTAATTACATTGCCTCTGAAAGTTTAGTTTAAAACAACCAAAATTTATTAAACCACAAGTTTAATAAAATAGCAAGAACTTCATGCAAACTCTAAGGGAAAGAATGATCAGTCTAACTTCTGCCCAGTAAGAGAACACGATATCCATGGTTTAAGCAGTCCAAGTCTGAGACTTTCACAACTAGCAATTACAGGAACAACTTTTGTCCTTTTGGTACTCCTACCCTCTCTTCTCACACATTTTGCTTTGAGTGTTATTTTTTTCCTCTACAAATTAAGATAATATCAGGGTGTGACAAACAACATCCTGTAATAGGGACACAGTTTAGGGATCTCTGGAAAAAAAAGTGAGTAGACGGTAAGATTTCCAGGGGAACCATAAAACACAATTACTGTTGTTCTTACCACTTATAACCCATAGAACCCAAGTGACTTGGGAGAGTAGCTAATGGAAAAAGAGTACTCACAACAATAAATCAACAATTATGGGATGCAGACAACACATTCCCAATTTGCTTCTGAAGCATGAGAAGTACAGTCATTAACCCATTTTAGGGCTCAATGCAAGGATAAACAACAAGGAGAACAATCTCAAGTCTCCATACACTGTCCAATTTCAGTCTTAGGTGAACATAAAAGCAATAGCCATATATTCTAATTAATGATGGTTCAGGTACTTCGGGATGAAATGCTTAGAACGATGAAAAAGAAGTCACAATTTAAAAACTGACCTTTCAGTGCAGAGAAATGTTTGATTTTTACCAAATTTCACAGTTAGCATTTTCACACTTCTGCAAAAAACTTTTGTAGCAGATAAGTAATGTCAAATGAGAAATAAATCCTACCTGTTTCCTCTTTTCAGGGGGAAGGGAGGGATCCCCATCCTACAAATAAATAGATGTATGTTATTGGCAACTTATTTCTTAAGCCAGCATCCATATTAATATTGAGGATCAAATTTTAAAACATATTTTAACTAAATTTTTTTTTAAATTGTTTCTAAAATACTGCATCTTTATTAATACCAGTAGTACTAATTTCACCTTAAGTTTTTTTCTAAGGCTTAAGATTTGTCTAAGGCTTAAGATTTGTTTATATTTCTAGAACAGCAGGCCATTATAAATTTATTTTGCATTGTTTTTTATAACGGTACATTAAGTTGCTGTGGAATAATAATACTGCAGTCAGTTTTTAAATGGAATTATGACTGAAACTAATTTTCTCAGAGCACAAACTGTCTTTCTGTGTCTTATATAACAGCCACTACCTCATCAATGCGGAACAAATGAGTAATAATACGATCAGGAATGTACAACTGCAGGGCTACTGTAAACAAGTACCTAAACGCTTTTTACGGCACTCATAGACTGCTTTTGATATTCAGGTCGTTTCTTGTCCCCTAGCCATACAGTATCCAAGAAGAACAACCTACAATCAGCTCCCGGTACTTCTTTTTCAGGGACTGGTGTCGTTCCCGCAACTGATTGGCCATGAGCTTGTACTGGTCTCTTTCCTGCTGACAAGTGTCCAGCTCTTTGGAGAGGATCAGCAATGCTTCCTTTTTACTTTCGAGCTTCCTCTTGCACACCAGATACTGCAGAGGAGAAAAAAACAACACAACAGTTAAAAGCCATTCCTACCAGCCAGTACTGGATTCATCAGCCTCCAGTTTTTCTCTGAGAAGATGGAACACAATTCTCAGCACGGAATCAAACTCCGCCACAAGTCTTCTTAGCTTATTGTTAACAATCACTGAAAATAAATTTGTTGTTAAAGAATCCTGAAATCCATTTGCAAAGCCATGTGCTCTCCTGATTGCTGTGAGTTAGGAAATTCAGCAATTCATATTCCTACTCTTTTCCCTCATATATAATAGTAGTCATATAAAATGGAAGTCTCACTCACAGCTTGGCCTGAAACCTGAGGATGGCTGCTGGAAGGAAGAAGCCTCTGCAAAGGCCCTTTTCTACTTGCCTCCACCACAGCCAGCTCTGCTAGCAACCAGCACTCCCCATCTCATTATTCCTGCCCTCTCTCCCCCCACTACCAGTGATATCCTTCGGGCTCATCCTCTCCCCTAGCCGTGAAGGAGGGCCATGTTATGGCCAAAAGGGGAATACGAGCGGCCACAAACCCTACCTGAATCGATTGCAGCGTACACCCTACAGGCACAGAAGAAAGATATGACTTGAGTGCTTCAGTGTACTGCAATACTATACATGTTAAGCCAAAAGACTGCAAAATAATGCAGGAATGTTGCAAGCACTTGATGGGAGAGGGAAGACAGAAGCCAGTCTTCCTCTCCTTTCACCATCTCTGACATGTAGGGCTCATACACAAAAAGAAGCAGAGCTTATAAATCTTAGCTCTTCCGCCTTAGTCTGATCTGCTTCACTGCTTTCTCCTATGGAGAGGAAGGGAGCCACATCTACATCACCCTTTCCTGCAGCAGCTGAGTTTCACTTATCAGAAGCTTCAGGCAACTTTTTTCACCTAACGTGTTGGTCAGTCAGCAGATTCCTCTCACCCATCTCCTGACACTACTCATGCTACATATATATTTCTAGTTCTGATGTTACTCACAAGAGATGTGGCACTAAATACATTCTGAATGTGCTCTGCAAGAGACCAAATATCACAGCATTCATGAAAACAATTTATAGTTTCATTACGTACTCTGACAAGAATACTTTGTCATTATGGGCTCTCGCACAAAGCAAGAGCATCAGCACTTCCACACTCTTTAAGTCAGTGCCGTTCTCTGGGATAAAAATCATCATCCGTATGTACTACTTACTTGGAACTGACTTTGTTAACCTCGATTTCAAGTAAATGAGAAAGGAAAAGGGGAGTTTAGTACAGCAGTACAACCAACATTTTCCCAAAAACGGTAAATGCTTAGTGCAAAAAAGCCAAAAGGGAATGAGAAAAGCAATTCCAAGAAGGATTTGAACTCTCAAAAAGGACACTTCCACCTTGGATTAATTTTATTTCTGGCACTACTGAAGTTGAAATCCTGCCATAAATTTTCTGGATTATGATGCCTTCGCATCAACTTTACAAAGGCAACTGTAACTCTGTACTTATGTCCTTACTGATACCTTACACAAATGTCAAGTCCCCCGATAAAACATGGAAAGGCATCAGAAGCTAAACTTTAATATTGTCAGCAAGAGATTATAGTGACATGGTAAACTGCCTTAAACTTGATAAAATCATTCTTTCACTTAGAGTGAAATACTTGTTTCTGACAATCTATTTTCTTTTTTTCCCAGTTTCACCTCATGCCTTAGTCCATTCTAAAATATGCCTTCACTGAACTTTGGAAATAAAAACACTAAAATAAACAACAAAAGCTCAGTAATTACAAACAAAATTGAGTATAAACAACCTCCCAATCACTTTAAAAAAAAAACAACACACAAACTCTGAAAAAAGCAACCAGCCCCGTTCCTACAAATGGCGGCACATGGAGCAGTGCACGAGTCCAAAGCTGATCAGGCCTGTGAGCAAGACCACAAAATGCTTACCAGGCTGGAAATGCAGACCTAGTGTTACACAACACTTGCTTCTGCCATAAATCCCAGGCCTCCACGATGCACAGCTTCAAGGCACAACAGCGGGGCTTCACCTTTTACAGCAGCATTGGTGAGAGTAAGGGGTACTCCCCCTTATCTGTAAGGTCAACAGCTACTGAACCCTAAGCAGACTGTGGGGCAGTGGTGTTCAGGGTCTATATGAAAAGGAATAATCACTTCCTCCTTTTATAAAGTAAGTTTTAGCTTGTTAAATTACTTACTGATGACGTACCATACAGAAGAAAGTGGCCTGGCATCTCTCACTGACATCCTGTCTCGATTTTACTTAAAAACGAGCACCTAGTGGGCTTTTTGAAGTAGTTTTTGTCTTTTGCATATATTGAGTTTCCCAAATAAATGGCATAAAAATAGTAACAATGTACAGCAATTTGTTTCTATGGGTTTATGGTACAAGAAACAAAGTCACAGCATTCTTGTGGCATATGATTATTCAGCAGAGCTATGTTTCCAATTACCATTTTTGAAAGAAAACCAAATGATACAAAAGGCAGACCTCAAGGAGGTTACTCAATTATATATGCTTCAGAATATGCATATTTAAAAAGAGAAAAAGAAAAAAAAGTGCTAATGACCATAAGCTGACTTAACCAGTGTATAACAGAAAAGAACTATACTTGCAGAAATAACAGTCCCACCAACAATTCTCCACATAAGAACCAACAAGTGCAGCACGACTGGTGTGCTGTCAAAAGGAACATAGGTGTCCAGTAGTCTTTTTGGAGCAATGCAAGCAATAAGGAAAGTTTTCCAATATAGTCTGAGAAGAGGCATTCAACAGATGCTTCTGGCATTCATACAAAGATTTCTTCCTCTGCACTTGACAAAAAAGACTACGTCTCACGGCCTATCAGTGAGACAAACAAGTGCATTCTGTTATCTACTGTAAGAATATGATATATTATTGTTATTTTTTGTTTCTTTTTAATTGACATTTCAAAAGAATCTTTGAATTTAAAAAACAAAGTTAAACGAGAACCAGCTACCATGCTTTCAGTCCAAAAGCTACTACGTACAACTTTTCATATCTGTCTAGTGACTTTTATCTACCAATTCCCTGTTATCTGTAATAAAGCAAATTATAATTGCTACAAGGAAGATCATAATAATTAAAGGAATATATATGACATCCTACATTACTGCCTGAACTGCTTTACAGCCAGATAACTACTTTAGTGAAATTGAGTAAAAAGAGAGTGACACTCCAGGAGAGCGGAGCTGCTCCAAGGTGACCTCCACATCAAACATTTACTATTTGTCCATTGCTATTTTTAGTGACAAATCTGGACAGATCTCATTAAAGGCACCATAGACATGGTCTAATAATCAGAGGAAGCTAGGACACAGTCAAGGTTTTACACCTTTTTTAAACCAACAAACACACCAAATCCCTATCACAAAATGATTTCAATTTGTACAATCTACCGGCCAATACTTGGCTATTTCAGTACCAAGAAGGAAAATACCTGAGGCTAAAATCAAAGATATTTTCTCCAAGTTCTGCTATGAAATCAACGTGGCTTATAATTCGCATTAACAGTCCAGGACTTGCTGTCCTCCCACATGCCGATGGGCCACCACAGTGTACACGGGCTGGAAACCCATCATCCACCACGCTCTCAGAGAAACTCTATTCAACTCTATTCTCAGAGAGCTCTATTCAACATCTTTTGGACATCAGACCCAACTACTAACTAACTGTCCGGAGTTGCATCAAATTTCCACTCAGGGTGCTCTTGGAGGCAATTCTGTTACACAGAGAACAAAATGAAGAGTTCCAAAACGCACTGCAGTGTCACTGTCTGGGGTGTTTGCTGACTAGGTTTCAGTAACGCTGCTTCCCTTGACTTCAGGTTAAACTCTCCACCTTACCTGGAAGAGTTAAGCACTCATACCCAAAGCAATCCACAATTACTGACCACTTTCCTGGCACCGCATGTCCCCATTTCAAATAAAATCCAAAACACTGCAGTTACTTTGTAACACACCATACCAATTCTGTTCTTTTAGCTGCCCAGGCTTCCTCCTCTAGCTACCTTCTAACTGCTGAAGCTTGAAGCAAACTGGTATGGCTCACGGAAACCTCAGCAGCTCACCCACAACACCAGATCCTGTCCTGGTGACAACACTACACCCCATCATCTTCACCGATCCTTTAAGAATTACCATCAGGTCATCTGATCTGATTATTCAGAGCCATATTCAGCCCTATGTTTGCACACTAACATTTACACTGCAAACTTTTTCATGTTTGCTCCTCAATATCGCTGTGACTATCTTAGTCCAAGCTGGAACACGGAGACATAAGAAGCAGACATCTGCTTTGTTGCCTGAAAGCCCAGAACGCGGGTCTCCAGCACCTCTCTCACAGTTCCCAAGAACTCTGGAAAGCAGTAAGTCGCACTGTTAGCACTCCTTTAGCATTCCCACTCCCTTTTCCAAATGAGGAAGCCATTAATTTCAATGCCAACTCAATCACCCAGGGACTTCAGCGCATCCATCCTCTCCACTTCGCTCTTCTCTGCAGTCGTTGGCATTTGCCCATATTTCGGAAAGCTCTGAGACAAGTGGTTCCAAACCTTGTACAATCCCCTCAGACAGGCTTGGTTAATTACATTTCACATCCTGTTTGAAAAGGCAGAAAATGAAACATATACTGTAGTTATGAAAATCTCACTAATTTTCCTTCCTCTTCTCTCTAGTCCACTGCGTACCAACAGAAAAGGTACACTCTACCAATTACAAGCAGGTTAAGTTTCTTACTCTTATTCAGAACTCGTATCAGGAACATGTGGCTATTTTCAACTAAAACTTCTGCTCAGTAGTTGCCGATCAGGTAAATCATTCCCCAAAACTCTTCCTCCAAGTGTTAAGGTGGCAGCTATCAGGGAAGGGAGCTCAAGAGCACATCCATATCACCTCGCTCTGCAGTGCCAAAGACCATACACAGCTGATGATCAAGAAATAGCCTCTTGAGAATGACAAATTGCATGGAGACTACATTTCTCCCAACTAATTTTAGGAAGAACAGTCACGTATGTGTAGCTGTAAATAGTATACAGTAAATGCTATAGTATGTGGGAGGTGATGAGGACAGAGAAGTATTTTGACATTGAATTTAATTCTAAAACTTGGCAAATGCAAGAGAGAAAACATCAGAAAGAAGGGAGGACAGCCACTCCAGCCTACGGGTTCCCTAGGAAACCTTCTTCCTTCCAGTGGAAAACACCGCCAAAAGCACAGGTTCTTCAGGCAGTACTACTTTAGGACTGGTGCCAATTCTCAGCAAAGTTAATGGAAGAACAGTGACCGACTTCAGTAGAAAGGAGACTGAACTCACAGAAGTCAGCTCTCTAGAGTAAGGACAGAGGTGGTCTTGCACACTACGCAAGAGGTTTTTCCCTACCACATACGATCTTCTGATACCACTCTACTCATCCCACCCCACCATGGTCATGCTACCCCTTGCTTATTTCCCAATCACTAATTCTGTTATCATCTCTAGATCAAATGATTCCAAGGCAGATTACATGAAATTCAGGCAAAAACTGAAATCACACCCTTCTCTACAGCAGAACGACCAGAGCTGGAAGCTTCTACAACCTCTCAAAACAGAACTACCTCAACTATCCTCGACAGCATCCACATATCATGGTTTTCATTTCTATTAATGACATTTAGTTACGCTTCATCTCTCCTACACAGGGAAGAAAACTGAGCCAGTAAGGAATTGACTCGCAGGAGCTATCTAAGTTAGCAATGTAGCATATCCAGAAATACGCAAGTCAGGCTGAGAGGTAAATATGGACACATGATAGCAAACAAACAAAACTCCACAATGAAGGTTTCGGTGAACAAAATTATTTTTAAGAACTCTATTATTTTCAGTGAAGAGTCCCATATAACCACCTTACCATAATCGCTGCTTGCTTTGCTGGGTGCACTGCTAGAAGGCATCTGTCATACTTTCCTTTTTTCCATCCCGTTCCAGGTAGGAGGGATATCTTGCTTACATCACGGATTTTGGTGTGGTTTTTTTGTTTTCATTTGTTCGATTTTTAAATAAGAGTTATTCAAAGACATGTTCAAAGGAATGGGCCCTCCTCTTGAGATACGATTTTGAGATTTACTAAGATCACTTGTTTCTGGAGGATTTAGGCCACCATCTCAGTCCAGCCCGCAAGAAAGTTCTTGCTATGGCTTAGCTTTACTGGTCTCAAGCAAGTAGTTATCAACTACATCTTTGTTCTACAGCTTTACACTGTCTTTTAAACACCCTAAACATGGGCTGTGCAGTAACACAAATGTAAGACAAAAATCCAGACTCCAAGCAAAAATTCTGTTGTAATCCAAGAGAGTGCTTCACTTTCTATATGCATTCACCCATGATGAATACCTGAACTCAGCTCAGGACTGGGCAGAATTTATGTAGATTCTCAGTCCTGTACCTTGTTCTTTTGTATTTGGTTTGCAAGATTATCAGTGGAAATAATGACTCCTGTTCCTACAATATTTGCAAAGTTGGCTTTGTCCCAGTATTCCTTTCTACATCAACCTATGCAAAGTTAAAGACTGTTCAAAGTACACATGGCACAAAGACTGTTGAGAGAACCAGCTGCACACTAAGCCTGAAAGGCTGTAGGGTGAGTGGAAACCATATCTAAGCATGGAGGAGAGACACATGCAAGAAGCTGGTGATTAGCGTAATAAAAGCAGAGAAAGAGATGTGGAAGGGTACAGAGCAAAAGGTGCTGAAGTGGAACAAAAGGAAAACAAATAGTAATCACAGAAAAAGAATACACCAAAATAAGCAAACAAAGTAAAAATAAGCCAAAGGAAGAGGAAGGCAAAAGAGGAAAGCCTATACTCTGCCAGCGTGTACTACAGACCTCATGTAGAAACACAGGCTGTAAGTCTGCTGTGGGAACAGAGAGAAAGGAAGGAAAAATGGAACATAAATCATTATGTCTCTAATTGTTCCTGAAAGAAATGAGATGTATGCTACAGTATTTCCAAGAACGTGGCTTCTCACAGTCATTACATTTCACTACAATCAAGAAACCCCTAAAACAGGAATGTGTTCAATTTCAGGACTGAGTTTTTAGGTTAAACCATATCAAAGTTAGAAAGTTCTACAGTAATTCTAAATGACATTTAAAGGCCAGAACAGGTACATTTGCTTGGAATGCACCTTTTGAAGTAGTTCTTACCCTTCCCTGACAGGTAACATCATCCCTGCCCACAAACAGAACTCCCGTTGGGGAACAGAGATGTCAGGGGCAACACTTCACAGCTGGGGTACCAAAAGCATGCTTTTCACTTTTTTATGGATTACTTTGCGGGTCTGAAACTGCTGTGTGCACAGAGAGACTCCAGTTCTGAAGGCACTGCGCAGTCCCAGGCCCCCACGCGCTGTGGCTGAGCTCACAGGGGGATACATTGAGCTGAGGACTCTGAACACACCCGCACTTCTGACAGGTCAGGGCCTTGGGCCATGCTTAACTAATGTAACAGAGGCCAAGCCCTCCTGAAAGGAGAAGGGTTCACCTATGTGCACAGTGCTCTCCCACAGCAGGTGCAGTCGGGTTCTCACTTAGACATGTGCCTTTTGCACAGAAGTTTTGTTTGTTAGCTGTGAATGCAAAATAGTACTTCCATGTTCCATGGCAATGCAAAAATCAGAACACCCAACTACTCAAAACGTCACTGTTTTGCCTATTAAATAGCTCAACATGGATGATATTCCTATAAGCGATACTGGCATCAAGCTGGTTTGAGCTTGGCAGCTTATCTTGCACAAAAACGTGTCCTTGTGGACACTGAGGAACTTCTAACACAGACATAACAGATAAAAACTTCTCATCTTTACTCTGAAAATCCTCCCTCTACC
>WBMW01002256.1:1686090-1732182 GCA_013396635.1 Penelope pileata
GGCAGAGCAAGGCTGGGCCTCCGGGAACAGCCGACACAGCAGCCAGGCATAGTGCTGTGGATGAGGGGATGGGTGTCCCCGCAGCACCGCAGTAGTAATTTTAGTGCTATCTATGTATATGGAATCATAGANGCATGCTTTTCACTTTTTTATGGATTACTTTGCGGGTCTGAAACTGCTGTGTGCACAGAGAGACTCCAGTTCTGAAGGCACTGCGCAGTCCCAGGCCCCCACGCGCTGTGGCTGAGCTCACAGGGGGATACATTGAGCTGAGGACTCTGAACACACCCGCACTTCTGACAGGTCAGGGCCTTGGGCCATGCTTAACTAATGTAACAGAGGCCAAGCCCTCCTGAAAGGAGAAGGGTTCACCTATGTGCGCAGTGCTCTCCCACAGCAGGTGCAGTCGGGTTCTCACTTAGACATGTGCCTTTTGCACAGAAGTTTTGTTTGTTAGCTGTGAATGCAAAATAGTACTTCCATGTTCCATGGCAATGCAAAAATCAGAACACCCAACTACTCAAAACGTCACTGTTTTGCCTATTAAATAGCTCAACATGGATGATATTCCTATAAGCGATACTGGCATCAAGCTGGTTTGAGCTTGGCAGCTTATCTTGCACAAAAACGTGTCCTTGTGGACACTGAGGAACTTCTAACACAGACATAACAGATAAAAACTTCTCATCTTTACTCTGAAAATCCTCCCTCTACCTGCATACATGACACCGGGGATGACAGCACACTGTCACCCACGGCCCAGGCGCTCTCACAGAGGAAGCGTCCGCCCCGCCATGCCCGCACCCGGCGGTGCCACGCTGGCTGCGGGCTGCAGGCGCGGACCTGACCCCAGCTCGGGGCAGCCCAAGGCCTCGCGGCCAGCGCCCTGCACGAGGGATCCGCCCAGATGTCACACCCAGCGGCCCCGCCGCCCGCACGGCGGACACCCTCCGCCCCGCACCACCCCGCTCCCGGCGGCGCCGGCCCGCAGCCGCGGCCTCCCCTCTCCCGGCANGCCCTGCAGCGTATAGGGACACCTACAGCTAGATCGGGGTGCTCAGAGCCTGGTCCAGCCCGACCTTGAATGTCTCCAGGGACGGGGCTTCCGCCACCTCTCTGGGCAACCTGTTTCAGTGCTTCACCACCCTTACTGTAACCAAACCCTCATGAATTGTACACGCACTCACATTGTGTACGTAAAGGCAGACTCACCAGGAGGACAACAGGGTAGGAAACCATGTTCTCAAACCATAATGCTGGAACACCACCCATTTTGGGGCACAAACCTGTACATCACTCAAATGATGCGATTCCATGGGACGTGGTCTGGCTTGTTTTAATCCCTGATCCAGTGGAAAATGTCATCTGTAAGCACAGAAACCCAACTGCACCTACCCACATGGTGTTCCATGCTCCTCTGGATGCCTCCAGGGCTCAGCTGTAACCTCAGCTGCACTGCAGCCAGAGCTGCAGGATGATACATCCTCACAGGCAATATCCACCTGAGGCACAACCACTTCCAAAGTGTCCAAACTGGGAAATTTGGCTACACTGTGGGAGAGAGGGATTCAATGCACCAAGGTCCTTATCTCCGACCAAACTAGGCAAGAATCATAGAATAGCTTGGGTTGGAGGGGCCTTAAAGACCCCCTACCCTCTTATGTCTGATAAAAGAGTCCATTCTCCATTTTCCTGGGGGTCATCTTTAAAATACTGGAAGGCCACTTTAAGATCTCTGTAAAGCTGTCTCTTCTCCAGGCTGAACAACTCCAACTCTCTCAGCCTGTCTTCATAGGAGAGGTGCTCCAGCCCTCTGGTCATCCCCATGGCCCTCCTGGGGACTCACTCCTTCAGGTCTCTGTCCCAGTTATGTTGGGGGCCTCAGGGGTGAACACAGCACTTCAGGTGGGGTCTCACAACAGCAGAGCAGAAAGGAAGAATCACCTCCCTCACCCTGCTGGCCATGGTTCTTGCAATGCAGCCCAGGATGCATTTGGCTTTCTAGGCTGCCAGCACACATTGCCACCTTTTGTCAAGTTTCTCATCCACCAGTACCTCCAAGTCCTGATCCACACGGCTGGTCCCTATCCACTTGCTCCCTAGTCTGTACTGATGTTTGGGATTGCCCCCAACAATTATTCTTTGTGTTAAATAACACAGCAAACAATCCAAGAGAAAACAATAAAATGCATCACTCCTTACCACAATATCCCCATTGTTAGGAGGTTTTTTGTGGTTTCACATCTAGGCACAGCGTCATTCTGTTCTCTAAAACATCTGAGAGCGCCTTCTTTGACAACTTCACATTCCTTCAAGCAGGTGATCCCTCAGCCTCAACGCTAATAACATTTCATAGAATCATGGTATGGCTTGGGTTGGAAGGGACCTTAAAGACCATCTAGTTCAAATCCCCTGCTGTGGGCAGGGACACTTTCCACCAGATCAGGCTGCCCAGGGCCCCATCCAACCTGGCTTTAAACACCTCTGAGGATGGGGCATCCACAGCTTCTCTGGGCAGCTGTGCCAGTGCCTCACCACCCTCATAGTGAAGAATTTCTTCCTAACATCTAATCTAAATCTACACTCTTTTTGCTTAAAGTCATTGCTCTTTGTCCTATCACTACATTCCCTGAAAAAGAATCTGTTCTCCATCTTTCCTGTAGGTCCTCTTTAAACACTGAAGACTACTATAAGGTCTCCCCAGCCTAGAGAAGGCTCTAAGGAACTTCAACTTTCTCAGCCTTTCTTCATAGCAGAGGTGCTCCAGCCCTCTGATCACCTTCACCGCCCTCCTCTGGACCTGCTATTTTTCTGTTCCCAGTGAATAATTAACAGCTTACATGGGAAGAAATATAGGCCACATATAAACCCAACAGGAGCGTTCTTTGATTTAAGATTATCAAGTCTAATAATTGTCACCCGCACAATTGTGTATATATATATATATATGTAAAAGGCTAAAAGGGCACCTGGCTTTAGTATGGAACTGTAGTTTCATAGGGTAATATGCAGAGTTCATACATTTTTACCTGCAAATTATAAATCAAACTTCAACATTTTCTCCAAATTATAGCCCATTTTCTTCTAAATTAGCTTTTCCTAATCTCTAGGCATTCTGCAACTTCAGTGCTCTAGAGGGTACATTCATCTTTCCTCTTTGTTCTTATTTTTCTGTGGTTTACATTGTCACGGGTGCAATATATCACAGCCCTGCACATCCTCTCATGCTTCTCAAACCACTGCTGAAAAAAAAGCATGTTGTTTGAACAGACAAATAGCAAATAATGAAAATTACATGATAAACAACTATTATTTAGTTATTTAATTTATAAACCCACCAATTAAAATACTTGTTAATAATATTAGAAACCCCATAATTTTCATAATATATAATGGTAGTGGATGTACAATAATAGTTAAAGTGTAATGCCACTGCCAGTATAGTTGAACCAAACAGTCTTTTTCCTAGTTTTAATTCTTATTTGTGGAATTTCTCCCCTCTGTTTTCTCGGTCTTGTAGTACTGCAGGCTCAGAATGCTCTTTCAGAGAGAGCTCTGCTTGTAAGATAGATAACTCTCTAATAACCCTCATGTTTGAGGGATGTCACTCATTTTAATCCCAAAGCTGCTTGCACTCCCAACAAACAACGTTTTCATTTTTATTGATGATAATTATTCAAATGAGAAGTAAATATTCATGAAAGAGAGGTTATAAAACAAAAGGAATTCTCAGTGTTTCCAGCTCTTATGATTTTATCAAAGGTCTGATGAAAGCTAGTGTTTTTCAGACAGCTCAAGCTTTTGGATGAGAATAACCACTTTCTTTTGAAGACAAGATTCAGGGGAATAAATAAAAAATAAGCTGAAGTATGCTTTGAATGCGTTTGATAGGATCCGACAGGAAATAAAACAAATATGTATTTTTAAATAATCATTTTTAGTGCCTGATACCACGTCTTTTGGCAGCTTCTTCAGCTTTCCTGATTCTCTCTGTTCTGCTTACCAGCAGTAACTGCAGTGCTCCTACAGAACCGACCTGGCCAGGACCAGGTTGCTCTGCTGGGCTCCAGGCAGATGTGCTGAGATGATACGGTTCCTACCTCAAATCGCACAAACAAGCCCAAAAAATGATTGAAAAGAAGTACTATTGACCCCAGTTTATAAATAAGAAACTGAAGAGAAAAGCAATTGTCTTGTCCAAGAAAAGCAAAAGTTTCAAACATAGCCAGGAAGCAGAATTGCAGATTTCAAGAGTACTGAAACATCCTGTTGTCTTTGTCTCCAGATCTGTTATCTTCCTTGCTTTCCTTCTCTATTGTTCACTAGATAAATTTATCTGCTTCTAGTGCTTCATTTCTCTTCTTTGCAATTCTGCTGCGATCAAATTTTCCTTGGTATCTTGAGTTCATCTGTCTTTTCACTAGATTACCTGCTCTCCACTTCTTTAAACATTTCATTGAAGAGGCTCCAGACTTTCTGAAAACCTTTCTTTTTGCTTGAACAAATTACACGCTCAGATCCGAGCTACTCTGGCTCTTTTATGCAACCACTCAGGTAAACATGTGTAGGAGATTTAACCAACAGTTTTCACTTGTAGACGATTTAATCAACAGTTTTAAAAACACAGCTTTCAGAAATCAGTGTCTTTGTCAGACACTGAGAGAAAACAACCCTGTTTTTATCCATGGGTAAGCCAATGAATGGATCACTTCGAATTTTGCTGCTTATTTCTGTCATCATTTATCTGCTGCACTAACATGATCATTAACATCTATGTCCACCTCTAAAGGAATATTGTTGCGACGCGAAGGCTCGAACAAACACTATACGATCAATATGATCAAGTGAATGCCAATTTATTGAACTCACACAGATTCTTTTATAACTATTTGCTATCTTGCTAGAGACACACGGCTATTAGTGATTGGTTAAAGACAGTAAAACACACGTTAGCAGTCTAATTCTAATTGGTTATTGACAGCTGTTGGGAAATGAAATGTTATTAAGAAAACAGTTCTTGTGTTCACACGGGAGCCGTTCTTTTCTCAGGATGTTCTTGTTGTTTTGGCTGTCTTCTGTCCTTGTTTTCGACTCGTGCAACGGAACTAAGCTTGATCTTCACACGGACCCCAGCGTTGTTTTTCATACCAATCATCTCTGTTTTAGACTTGTACAATATCCACCGTTGCTGGATTGCTCACATGTCCGTTGTTGTGCAGAAATTCTCCCACAGAATATATGATTAAAAAACAGTGTAAATCCTTAAGATCTGGACAGGCTACATAATTGAAATGTAATGAAAACATGTAGTGCTTGTCGCCTGAAGGATGATGCAATCCGACTCTCCACAGATGTTTCAGGGTTACATTTAATCAGGGTCTAAATACCTCTGAATGAGGCTCTAACCTATCATAGATAAAACAGATATTTTAGTACCTTTGGTAATTTATAGCAGCATTATTCTGTTTTACATTCTTGTTAATCTGATTCTAGATAAATATACGCTCAAACCCTCATTTGTGCGTTTTGGAGGAAGCATCCCATGTTTAGGAGTGCATTTATGTGTTCCCCTGGTTGTTTTATTTCCTTTGATTTTTGCCTTTCCTTGTCAGAGACTGCTTTTTGTCCATTTATATTCCAGCTGCGCCTTCTCAATTTTCTCAGGTTCATTGCTGGTTTCACTACCCTGTATCAGCTCTTCTACTTCACATGCATGATCTGTCAGCAGGACAATATGATCTGCAGATCAGAAGCAGTTTAGCAGTTATTCATTTACGTTGAATCCTTTTGTGCCCAGTCAAGTCCGTGAAGGACACATCTTAGGCAAACAACAAAGATCTTTAAAGTGATGGTGTTTCTTTTTTCTTCCTCAACAGTTTTGGGTGCTGCATGTAACATTAAAATTGGAGAGAAACTTTTTTTTTTTTTGTTGCTATTGTAAGTTTGTTAGCTGGAGTGACTGGATACTGGAGTTCAACGGCTGCCTCCTCTGGAAACACTCAGAAAATGGGTAGGATTGTGGACATAGGCGTTTGAGCTGGCCCCTGGACATTGTCGATAAACACCCATTACACAGAACTGCTGGGTTCAAACACTCCTTTGAGGGGATGTGCTCTGCCTGACGTGGACTTCAGTGTAATCCACAGGAGCACCATTCACCAGGCTGTGGATAGGCATCTGGAAGGTGCTGAGGAGGGTCTGAATCCAACTCAGCCAAGAAGGCTCCACGTTCTTTAAGAGTACATGTAAAATTGATTAATAACTTAACTGATAGTTTTGCTAGCGATAGTCGATAACTTGTAAGGTTTATGAGTAAATTATTTTATGTTCACCAGCAGAATTCATGGTCCTTCTTCCTCTCAAAATAAGGAAAACTCAGTAGGAACTGGCAGTAAAGAAAATCATATAGAATCATAGAATGGCATGGGCTGGAACGGACCTTAAAGGTCATCCAGTTCCAGCTCCCCCACATGGGCAGGGTTGCCACCCTGTCGTTATAACTGAATATAGACTTCGTGTAAATGAATTCTGTTTTCCCAGAGGCATCAAACTCCTCCTGTCAAGAGTCTCTCAGTGCCCTCCTCTGTGTTATTATTATTTCCCTTAAAATACCTCGCTACTGACGGAACTAGAAATGTATAAGATCAGAGAAAATATTTTGTCAAGTGACTCAGACAGGCACAACTGATGGGTACTAAGGAAACGTGCACTGCATTTTATGTTCATCTAAGTGTGTTAGAAAAATATAAGAAATAGTTCATTTTACTGAGAAATCCAGGTAGGGAATTAAGGCTACTTTCTGTTACTGTGAAATTGAAGAGTGCCCTAGTACTGTCATCAGATCTGACATATGAGTGGCTTTTCAGACTTGTAAGTTCATTTTTCAACTGAAGGAGTATATCAAATCCCAGAAAGCTGTCTGGCTGTATCAGAGACATTTATTGCTGTGACCACACCAGACTCTTTGGCACAAAAGACCATCATTTTCCATGTGTGGTCAATACCCAGCAGACTGTAAGCAAAGACCAAGGTGGGGATCCTGCCCTTCCCAGTCAATTAGGAGGGAATAAAGAAGGAAGGCTCACTGACAGAGAACACACATTGAAACAGAAATAGTTATGAATATCACAGCAAAGTATTTCCCCATTTGGAAGTGTCTATCTGGAAGAAAACTATGTATCAGCTTTGGTATGCAATTTTCCTGGAGTCATGATGAACTTCTTATCAAGCCTAACTACATACCTTAGGATGGGCAATAATACCATGAGGAGCCACTAAGCTGAAGTTTTTGTGTTCTGTACTCAAATTTTGGGGCTTCAACTTCAGTCATTTCTAGGGGAAGTTTGCTGAGCGTTCTTTTCTCCCCCTAAAAGCTTCTCTAGCTGGTGAAAGCCGTTAAATGTTAAGTGAAGCAAAGGAATATTATCTCAGGTTCTAATGCTCCAGATAAGGCCATAACTGGTGGGATATAACCTTTCTCTTCACACAAATATGTTGTTATTAAAATGCAACAGCTTTAGCAAAATAAATTAAGGGATCTGTTTTTACATTCCAGGTGTGACACAAGTGGAAAGAAAACAAATCATGTAATTCCTGTGTCACAGGACCCATGGGAGCGGAGGCTGCTCTAAATGACTGCCTCTTGTCTTCTACTGCTTTCTGGTAATGGTCATGCAGAATCAAAGCACCGACAGACCCCTGCTTTGTTTTGTCTGTGATTCCTAATTGCTCCATGTTATAAAGCTTTATCTCACACCTAGTGTTATCACCAGGGTGCTTACAAGCTCTTTTGAGGCATACGCTTCTCCTCAGACTGTTTGGGACAATATGTATGTCAGCTCATTCCAGAACTTCACTTGGCTTTTACATTTTACTGATGAGTTTACGATCTTATTAAATTATCAGAGGAAATGATTGGTTCAGTGAAAGTAGACCTTTATCTTCAATTTATTCATTGCTACTTGTTTTACCTTTGAATTTCATACCTTTTGCTTTTTATTCTTGCCTCCTAACT
Source organism: Penelope pileata (assembly GCA_013396635.1). NCBI lineage: Eukaryota > Metazoa > Chordata > Aves > Galliformes > Cracidae > Penelope > Penelope pileata. The sequence goes on from WBMW01002256.1 coordinate 1,694,105, forward strand.
GTTTGTTTTTCAAATGGTCTCTTTTCTTTCACCAAGAAGGGTTGTTTTTTTTTTTTCCGTCATGCTTGTTGGTCACTGAATCAATTGAAAATATAATCTCCTGCTCCTAGTAGGAGGCCATGTGTGGCTAACATGTTTATTTACTCGCTCTTACAAATGGTGGAGGCACCAAACAGTACCAAGCAGAACCCCATAAAACTAGATAAGGGCTGAGGGCTTTGACTTGTGTTCAGCAGTAGATAGAAGTCACAGGCTGAAGTGAGTACTATCCCCGGTCATTGCCTTGTCCTTCAGAGGCAGCTTGGAGAGGCAAATGAGAATTATGACATAGCTTCTAAATCACAATTTTAAGCCAAGTGTACTGAAATAAATGAAAATGGATTTGAAATAATTTGTGTATGCTGTGCAGATCTGTGGTACCTTCTTTAGCCATCTGTTTTATATCTGCCTTCTTCTGCAAGTGAAATTTCTAAAGCTTGCCAAGTAGGGAGAAGGGGTGATTTTGAGGGTCTGTACCAGCAGTTTGGCTGTATCAGAGGTAAGAAGTCAATGACTTGCCGTCCTCTGCTGAACAGGTCAAACTCTTAATTGTTTGGCCAACATTTTCTCCATACAGGGTTTTCTCTGTCAGAGATTTGGAAGTTTTAGCTCAGGGTTCTTGTTGAATAGAAATGTTTTTGGTTTACAGAAATACATACATTTAAAGGCTGGAATAAATGAAATTAACTGCTTGCTCCACTGGAGGTGGGACTTAGAGGACCACACTGTTTAAGTAACTGTAGGGCTAGAAGATAGGGAGAGACCCGTGGTGGAACGTGAGATGCTAGGAGGAGCCTAATTCCCACCCAAACTTTAAGACATCTGGCCTTTCTGCTTTAGTAGAAGCAGTTGCATTATCGCCTCAAGAAATGCACTGAGTAATGTGGGCCCTTGTTGTTTCAGTGTTAGAGTAGGATGGCAGGAAGTTCACATGCAAGGAACGAGACTTTGGTGGAATATTGTCAGTTATTAAGAACCCCCTACGAGCCTGCAGTGTTCACAGTCATTCTCAGTGCAAGACCCTTTTCAGTCTATCCCTAAGAGAAAAAACCCACACAGTAAGAAGAGGCCAAAGCCACGTTAAGGCACTTGGACATCTTGCTGATAGCAAGTGCTGAGTGCCCTTAAAGTCTTCACTATTCGTGGATTTCTCAAAACAGCACAGTGTAATTTTTCTCAACTTCGGTGGTTGCACTGATTCTGACACACCAGGAAAATGTATCTGTTTCAATTTGATATTTAACAAGGTGCACAGATGGTGTTAAGAAGCAGATAGAAGTGGTTAATCACCTGTGAATTTTAGGCATTTTTCTGCCATCCACAGAGGACTTCAGACGTGCATTTACTGCATGGAATTCTCCGCATTGATTTGTGTTTTTGTGGTTGTTTTCAAATCAATCACCCCAGAGAGGTTTGCAACTCTTCACTCCAAAGCTGTGAAGACCTATGAACATTCATGTCCACATTCCTAGCACAACAAATGATTTGGGACCTGAATCACGTGGCATTCAGCATTTGTGTTCGGGCACATCCGTACCTCACTGCACCCTGAATTGTTCCATTTTACTGACACCATCTGTTTCTTATGCCTAAACCAATTTGTATTCCATTTCAGGAGTTGTCCCCTATGCACTTCTTTCTGACCTTGTAAATCGATCTCCTGTACTGTCTGTAACAAATACTTTCCTGAAATCTGGATGAATTATGTCAACGATTTCATCTTTATCAATTCAGCAGTTCATTGAAATGACCCTAATACATTTGTCATACACGATCTTCTTTTAACAGAACTATGCAGCTTTCCCCTTTCTAAATCACATTCCTAACTGAATTGTTATCTCCCTTGTAGATGTTTCCACTGCCTTGCTCACTACTAGGTCCAGTGTTACAGGTTTATATTTACTTGGGTCTTTCGAGAGTCTTTTAGACAGCTTCTGAAACCACTCAATGAAGTGCATTTCAGGGAAATGCAATCAATATGCTACTTAAAAAAAATTAAAAACCTGGTAGAATATACCCTTACTGTTCAATAGTACTTTTAGAAATTCACTGAAATGAATGGAGAGTAAAGGGAGATTTCTTTATTGCTGGCAGTTAGTGGCATTGATGGATCACAGCATAGCCATTCTCAGTATGGCCAAATAATTTCACTGTATAGAATTTTATATAGCTACAGCTAAAATTCAATGAACTGATTCAGGAGGTTTAGTATAAACTATAACAATAAGTTAAGCCCTTAAATTGATTTGGTATTTTAAAAGGATAGGGAGCAGCAAGATGCTTGCTCATGTCATCTTCCTTCGCAGATGTAACTTTAACTGGAACTGTAAACCCAAAGTGGGATATTGGGGGATAAGGGTATATCGTGATTTAAGATCTGTCCTGGAAGTCAGTGAAGATTTGAGTACACCAACTCTAAAGCATAATTGGTGCATTATAAGAGTCCATCCACAAAGTTAGGAGGACTTTTTTTTTTTTTTTTAGAAGAATAAAGATGAATTTCATATCTTAAGAGGCTATTTTTGAAGAGTACCAGGCAAGATGAGAAAAGAAAATGACTGTGAAAGAAGCAGCAGAGCCATAGATAACCACTCATCCTACTATCCTCTCAAGATATGAGCTGGGGATGATTTCTATCAACGACTTCCAAATATAACATTATTCAGCTCTCATTATGTTGTCAATCTAATTTGAATGCAAGTTATTCAGTGCACATGGCTGTTTTGCTTTTGTGTTTGCCTGTAAAGTGATGCACACCCCAAGCCAGGAAAAAAGAGAGAGAATTCTTGGATTAGAGAAGATAACGTCCTCATTGAAAGTCCTGTGTGCAAATGCTTGCTTGTAATAAACTCTGTGAAACCTGCCCCTGCCACACTGCACAGAGCAATTCTTCTTCAAAGGAAGAAGCAGTCGTTGCAGCTTATTTTATACTAACCCTAGACAGCCTCCCCACAAAGAAGGAATAAGAGAAACTCCTGCCAACTTACATTAGTTTTTGGAAAAAGAAACCTTCTGAGCTCCGAAGATTTGGTTTTGGCTCATCACCTCAAGTTCACAGAGCTCTCGTATTGAACAAGCTCCGTGTTTGAGATGAAATCCTGAATTCACACTGAAGTGAAATAGAATATTTTTCAGTGACTTTAGAAAGGCCAGTCTCAATCCTCCATTTTGAGATAGGAGTTATAAAAGTTTTTGCATGCTGTGGCATGGTTACATCGGAATTGAGTTCTATAGAGATAACCCACAAGTAATGCAGAAAATTCTATTTTACTAGGTCTGTGAGATTGGATGTACTCACTGTGACTAAAATAGTAACGCCTTACATGCTGACATGCCCATCTTCCTTCTTTTAACTCTAAAAAGAAAATTTAATTGAATACAATTAAAGCCTGAGAATACACATCTACCCATCCCTTATTAGCCACTTGGCAACATCCTAGCTTTCAACTTCCCTTTCTTTCCCCCCCTCTCCCCCCTTATGATAAATGTACTTTAAATCTCCCTGTTCTCATTGCGTTGGTTCTTTCTTCCTCTTCTTGGTATTTTAGTTTCTCCATTTGCCTGACCTTCGCTGTAGATCAGCCCCCTTTTCTCTCTGTGTGTCTTCGAGCAGCTTTTCATGCTCATCACCCTGAAGCCTGACTGAGGGACTGGTTGTTATGAAAGTCCACATCAGAGATGCTTTCCTCTGCATCCCCACATTTGTCTCTGGCCCACCCATAGCTTTCGTCTCAAGCAGGGCTGGAGTGGAGGCTACTGTCTTTGCTGGCAAATTAACTTGTAATTGTGGCCCTTCTGGGCACAGAGGTGTGTTTACAGTTTGCTCAGAAGCCCTTCCAGAGCATCACAAAGAAAGCACCTGCAAGGCACCACAGCACTGCACAGCCGCTCACAGGGTGAGCGGACACGAAGCAGGCCCGTGGAGGCACCCACCAGCAGCACACGCTGACCGGGCTCTACACAGAGGATGTGTGACAGCCACAGGTCTGCCCACACATGGTTGGGCCACAAGAGCAGCCCAGAGGTGCCCTTTAGGCCACTCACACCATGGGGATATGGAATATCTCTCACAGATCCTCCACTCCCTTCTCACCAGGGCAAGCTGGATGTTAGGCAGGACTTTGAAAAATACCATCTAACAATGGAAAGTGCAAGAATTCAACCAACAAGATGAATACCTACTATATAAAGCTAGGGATATAAAAGGTGTAAGCTTAAGCAGAGCCAAGTGGTGTGCACTGAATATCCAGCTGAGACTACAACAGGAACAGATTAACATACAAAGACAATAGTATTGTTTCCATCCCAGTAGCCAAAGCACAGCCAGCATGCAGGTAGGGGTGCAGGCCTTCAACACCTCCCAAAGCAACAGGAGAAAGCCGCAAAGGAAAGCTGAGGAGAGGCAGGTACCGGGATGGCAGTGAGAGCACTCACAGCTCCCAGCTAGGGGTCTGGGCCTTGGGGAGCGAGCCGTGCATACACTGCACAGAGAATGAACGGCATTGCGTGATCCTACTTGCAAAATGGAAGGAATCTATGATCTTTGTGAGTCCAACTCATGTTTATTTTGGCTTTGGGTGAGCAAAGGCAGTATAAGCAGTATGTGGGACCTAGACCACATGTACCACCCTGACAAGAGCTGATGTGAAGGTGATACCCCTGTACCACTGCCTGCTGAGTTCCTGCCTGCCACCTCAGACACTGCTTTGCAAATGATGCAGCAAAATACCTTCAGAAAGATTCTTTGCAATCCCAGGCAAAGTATCCAAGAGTTTAACAATAGACATAAACAGAAATTCCACAGAAGCTTTGACTTACACAACTGATGAGGAGTGACCTTCCCACCAAGATGGTACTCCTCCAAAGAGCAGCTGATCTCTGACAGAAATACGCTCCTCTCTATAGCTGGCCCTTAAATGAGCCCAGGGCAGTCCCACCCTGGTCCACCCCTTCTCATCATGTGAGGGGCACAGATGCAAACAATTTGCTTGTGCTCCCCAGGCAGCCACAGCCCTCCTCCAGGTGCTGAATCACAGATTCAGACCGTGACCTAGCATTTCCCCTACAGCCACCCTTTCTCTTGCTGTTAGGGGAAGCATTTAAATCAGCTCCCAGGTTTTACACTGATATATTTTTAGGATGAAGACAGTTGGTAACCAGTGGAAAAGAAAAACAACAACTCCGCCACAAAAAATAAATAGAAATGAGCTATTCTGTTACAGTACTGGGGCATTTTAACCCGTAGGTGTTACTCATGTAAATGAACCTTGTGCTTATTCTGTCAGGGTACACAAAATTAATAGCACATGAGGAAATGAGAATGAACAGTCTTAAAACCCCTCGTGAAATCAAGCCACACAAATCAGATCCAATTATAGACTTCAGGACCACGATCTTGATCAGAGAGAAATTTGCATCCATAAATAAAGTTGTTAAAGGTGACCTCATGTCATGATGCAACTTTCAAACTTACCTCCCCAAATGTCTGAGGTGCTTGGAGCAAGGTTTTTCATTTGGGCTGCACCTGGCACAGTATGGAACTGAAAGGTCCACAGACACAGTTCATTTGGAGAGCATAAGAAGGTTTGGTTGATCCCAGAGCTCTTCCAGCATAGAGGCTTACCCAAGGGTGCTTGCCAGAAAACAGTTCACTGTTCAATGCTACCACCATGATGGCTAGCAAAATTCCCCACAAAGCTAACAATGCTTTTTCTGCTTAGCTATGATCTTAAACAATGTAAAGTTGAACTTTGAGAGGGAATACTCACCATAATTTCATCCCTGAATATGTGTAAATATCCAGAAACTGAAAAAATCCCCAGTAGATAAGTCAAAAAAATCAAAGTTTCAGTGATAGAAAAAGTAGTCACAATAAAGAAAAATCACTCTTGATATAAACACCATTGGCAATCCAAATATCTGGAATTTATCTGCTGCCTTGTCATCCACTTATCAGAGTCATGACATTGGGTTTTTGTCTCCTTGTCTCTGAACAGAGAGTTTCACACTTTCAAACTGCTTGGAGGCAATATGAAAGTGGGTCCAAGAAGAGAGGAAAGATTTTTGTCTGGTCACTTGAATCCTTGATTTGGAGATCATAATTACCTGCATTATGAGAGTGAATTGTGATGTTTCGTCTGAAACAGAATAGCATTCAGTCTACAACAAGTATGCTTTGCATCTCACGAGGGAAGCATGCTTCCATAGGAGAGAAATTCAAATTCAGCCCATATCTGTATCAGCCATATCGGTACCCAGGTACCTTACCTTGCTTATCTGTCTTTAGAGGTCTTTGTTCAGCAAGGAAGTGTCACTTTAGTCTTTCTGCAGATTGTTTTGTTGTTTACGATCCTTCTCAGGCTGCTGTTGAAAATGCTTTTTCCTCTTCCCAGTGGGAGAGTACAACATGCTGTTACTGTTTACAGCAAATAGACTAGCATGACTATGCAAGCTAAGGAGGAGCAATGCATATACTGGGTTATCTGCTGTGATATTTTCACAGTAACTTGAATATGTGCATTTTAAAAGTAGTGTTGATATCAAAATGCATCTTTTTGTAAAGAAAAAAAAAAGCTCAAAATGAATTTGTGGAAAACATTGTGAAAGAAATAACTCAGAAGTAGGATCTGCTGTTAATAACTTGTTAAGAATTGGCCTCATTTTAGTGACCTCTTAGAGGAGCGTAATACTATGTAGTCTACTTAGAGGTAGTATATTTGTTCCAGAATATAAACACACAAAAAGCTACAGGTTAGAGTAAGCAGAAAGACTGAAAACTGCATTCTGGACAAATTACTTTCAACTTCACTTACACTGATGTAACTCAGTCTGCAAGCCAGTTGACAAAGAGGTGGTCCAACCTCTAAGGGGCAGCCAGACTTGCAGACCTCAGAATTCATCACTGAGACTCGGAGCAGGGGGCTGCTCCTGGAAGTCGTGAGATTACATGTAAAGGCACAGTGACTACGTGGTGGTTTTTGTCCTGCACTTAGAACTCCGCCTGCTTCTGGTATGTGTACCTATATATGTGCTTGAATTAAAACACATTGCCCCTTTTTTAAATATGAAAAACTTGTCAATTGATGTCAAAAAGGCTTTGGTATCTACTATAAAATCATATCATAATTGAGGCTAAAGGGACCTCTGGAGGTCATTTGGTCCAACACCTTGCTTACAACAGGGCAAACATCAAAGTCAGGTTACTGAGGCTTGGTGCAGCCAAGTTCTGAATCTCTCCCAAGGATGGAGGTCCCACAACTTCTCTGAGGAACGTGGTGCAGTGTTTGACCACATTCTTTGAGAAGAATTTATTTTCTAATATCTAACCAGAACGTCCATTACAGCAACTTGCGTCTCTCCTGCCCTTCAGCTATGCAATACTTGAAGATAGAAAAAAAATTGTTCTCTGTTCCAGCTAACACTACACAGACCTACTCACATTACAAGGCAAGGAGAATGAAGATATTTTCTGCTTATTACAGTTTCTTTTTGCAGGCTGTCCTAAATTAAATTATACAGTCAATTCTCCATTATCAGAAGGTAATGGCTGAATTAAATGTTTGCTATTGATGCATCACATTGGTGTTCAGATACAGGGTTTCCCGTGCCTCAAGGCTGCCTTTATGAGGATTAACTAGTCTTCATTTCTATGGTATCAGTATTCTGGATGTTTCATATTTATGAGAAACATGAGACACCAGTGATATTCACTTATTCTTCTACTCAGGGTTGCTTTCCAAGACTTTAATTTCTAAGAAATAATTATGCCTTAATATTACTTACACATTGCATAACTAGTTGGCTTAGCATAGGCCAAAATATCTATGGCTGGATGTTAGAGATCGTGGAGAAATGACTAGAAAAATGCAGATGGGGAAAAGGATAAACTTCAGTACAAGCAAAGTGACAGTGATAGTTCTTTGTCCTTAGAAGATGTGTGGCAGAGCTACTGAGGCAGCTGGTTAAAAGTTACTATGTATTTATATTAGCCAACATACAGACAGGCTGTGTGGAAGGAAGATGTCTGTACCTTCTTAGTCTGAACTGGTTTGCTTAATTTTTGTTGAACTGAGTTACTGAGAGAGCCTGATATATAGTGTTTTGTTTTGTTTTTTTAATTAGGAATTCTATATCTATGGTTTCTAGACCCATAATTAAATAATAAATTAGGTGACTTCCTCTGTAATACATGTAGAAGAGCAGGAAATACAAAGATGAGAAGAGTCAAAGGTTAAAGCTGCGAGCTGAGGTAGAGTGAGGCTCGTGCCGGTACCCACGCTTACTGCTGGCACTGGGCCTCAGGTCTGGGTGCCCATGTTCTGCCTGTGGCTGCGATCCCCCTGGCCCTAGCTGACACCTTACGCTTTGCGTGTAAAGCTCCCTGGGCATGTGGTCAGAGGCTCCTTTTAGTTTGGACTGAACAACTCCTTATCTGTGTCGTGATGAAGTCTGTCGGAAAGCCTCCAGGGTGGCTTTCCCCTTCTTAAGCCTCCAGACTCAATCCACTGTCTCAGAGCACAGTTGCCATGTCTACCATGATCACAACCATTTTTCTTGGTTGCTACTGCCCCGTTTAACACGGTAACTTAAAGATAAGGGTGACCTTTGCTCCGCCTAAAAACCCCCAATGAGCAATCACACACGCTCCTCACAGGCTGAGCAGAGCGCAGCTCCGCGCCAGCTGTTTTCCCTCTCATAGTTCCGCTCAGGTGAACACAATTCCATGCTCTCATGGAGGCGCAAGCATTGCATTCGTCCCAGGGATTTAGTAAGAATACAACAAGGTGCTCTGGAGCAGAGACATCTCGCTCCTCTCACAGGAACTTGCCTTAGAGCCCATCACCAGCCCAGGCGACATGTGAGCCATGAAGCCCCCCTGGTAACAGGAACATGCACATTGCAGAGGGGCCAGGGTTAAACACACAAATCCAGAGAGGGAGAACCCCACTGAGAGGTCTGTGGGTGACCACCACTACTTCTAATCTCTTCTGAGGTGCCTGCCTGGGGGCTGTGCAGGGGGTCGGGGCAGCCCTGGGGCTGTCTGGTTGGGTGACCAAGGGACAAGTTGTGTTCCCCTGGCACTCCCCTGTTGATCTAGATCGTTGAGGTATGGGCTTAGAACAGAGCAGAAAATACAATCCAGGACTTCAGCATCCTGACCTGGGGCCACAGGTGCCATGTTCTAACAGCCTTATCATCCGCAGTCCCAAACGCTGAAGCTGAGGAGCTCCGGGCAGCTTTCACTGCCTTAGCGCAGAGGAATTTGTCCTGTGCTCACTAGGGGGAGCCCATGCGATCCTAGCAATGCTAAAGAAACGGTCTGGCTGCGGCCGCAAGAAGTAGAGTGGTGTGAAGGCAGAGAGCAGCAGCCCTGCTCTTTTCCCAGCCTGGCTGAAGTCACAGGTAGTCTTAGTCCCCCGTCTGCTTATGTTGACCTGGGTTTTTTTTAATACAAACTGCAGTTTGGGAGGGAGACTTTTGGAGTACTATCTTTAGAGAATCTTGCATTTTGTGAAGAGAAAGCTTACACACCAAATACAAGCACGGCCAGCTCTGGTCTGAACAGCGTTTAACGAGGTCAAATAGCACAAGCACTGCCCAGGTGCTTGCTTAAACATTGCCTGGTCAGGAGCGCACTGCAGTGTTAACGTGCCCAGACATTCTTCTACAGTCTGAGACTGGGCCTGAGTCCTGTTCGGGGAGCGGTGCAACAAGGGGATGACCTCCTGCCCAGGCTCCACATCGTGCTGCCCTGAGGTGAAGAGTTCAGCCCACTGGGGGAGATACAGACTCACCACAAAAGCAGTTGGGACAGACTCCAGCTTTGCTTTACCACTGGTACAGCGCACATTAAATGCTTGCACAAGATGTGAGATGCTACGTTGCTTTGTTTTCATTTTCTTCATCCAACTGCGCGCTGCTGCTATACCTTCTTCAGATGCACGAGGAAACACAGCCAGAGGATATACACGGCTGAACATGGATCACAGCAGAGGAGGCTTGAGCATCATGGATTACCCTGAGGGCAGCCTGTGCCCGCGCCACGTGGCAGAACACAATAAATTGGGGCTGCCTTGAGGGCTGGGCTTGCCAGCACCGCACAGGCCTACCAACAGTGCCATTAGCTCTGCGTTTCACTCTTTTGCCTGGGCAAAATGCTTCCCTTTCCTGTTTGAAGAGGCTTGTTTAATTTTGCTAACAACTCTGACTGAAGATAAGGCCCGTGTGTGTAATAACAGACTAAAATTAAACTTCAAACAAATTATCTGTTAGGATTTAGGAGAATCTTATCTGGGGAGGAATTAATCCTCGCTGCTTGTTTTGGGGCTTTAGCAGGCCACCGGGGATTTGAAAGAGAACACTTTCTCAGTCTGGCACACACACAACAACTGGAGCGACGTACTTAATTCTTCTGGCTATGCTGAAAAAACTAAAAGCCCAAAAAGACACCTAAAATGTCTGAAGTGTAGCCTGAACTGATTGCAAACCAAATGCAGCTGCTGTACATCATCAGCTGTCACTGCCAAAGCCCTGGTCTCCTTGTGACTAATGTCCCTGCCTCCTTCGTCACTGCTTATCAGGATAATTCTGTAAGCTTTTTCTAAGCCCTTGTGCTCCACACTGCGTGGCTTGGAAAGTAGCCATCGCACTGTCCCGGTGACACAAGGCTGCTGTAAGGAGGACGCTGCTGGATCTCGCCTATTCATCAAATTAGCTGAAGGGGCAGGAGGTGCCTATGGGGCTCACTTTGCTGAAAAATGCTGGGGTGGCTCAGGGCGAGGCTGGGAACAGGACCAGACCTGGGGCTGGCAGAGGCTGGGCTCAGTTGGCCCTATTTAAATGAGACCATCTCGTGGTGTTTTGAGGGCTTTAGTCCCAGGGTCGATTTCAGACTAAGAGCTTAGTTCTGCCTCACTGACCTGGAAGTAATTCCCATGACAGACAAAGACATGAAGACCTCTGGAAACACCTTCTTACCTCTTACCATAGGAATACCTCAAATTTCCATCCAACATGAATTCCTGATGGATTTCTTTCATTTTTTTCCCTTCCATCCATGTTTCCTTTCTTTCAGCTTAGCCGCCCACACCAGCTGGAGGGTGAAAGAGCAGCAACAAGAGGGAAAGAGAGGGAAACAGAGGAGCTTTAACAGTCAGGAGGGGATAAACAGGTGCTCTTTTAGAAACATAAACTAGACTAATTGTCAGGAAAATCACATGGGAAAATCTCCGATGTTTACTAAATTTCATGAGTTTTTAAAGCATATTTTTCTGGCAGTTCTGGGGGCATAGAATACACAGAGCTCAGGGCAAAAAGCCCTTTCAGGATGGCACAGCTGTATGAGAACAAGAACTGCCTGAAAACATTGTTTCACATTTCCATTATCCCCAACCACACAACAGGATAAGATGCAAATTTTAGGTGGAAATACTAGATGCCTGAACTCTGCAGAGGTTTCCACTGAATCTGCCGACTGCTCTGCTACTGTCTCGGGGATATTTAAATACATCGCCTTGATATCAAATGGTTGAAGTGTAAGTGAACTAATGAGCAATGGAATGAGCCAAGTCTGCGTCCTGAGACTCTGGAAAACTGAACATGCCCAAGGGAGACAGGTCACTGCTTGTCCTACTGCAGTGATGCTGTTTATCAGGAATTTAAACAGAAGAACACACACTGAAGCCCACTCGGCCCTGCTGCTGTCCCCGGGGCTCCCCATTTCCCCTTCCAGGGCTACTCATGACCCCGCGTCATTTATCACAAACCCCTGGTGTTGGTAAAGGAATTGGGGGTAGGTGGCCTGTCATCTTCGAAATAACCTTTTCATCCCAAAGAGAGTTGGAAGCAGAAGGAAGGACTCCTCCTTTACTGCTACAGCTTCTGGAAGGACACCAGCTGTACAGCCACTGAAACCCAGCAGCACACCTCAGTGAAGTGCAGTGATGCCCAGCCCAACAAACCCGAGGATCCACCAGCCCAGACACGTTGTGTTGTGCAGTACTTGCCTCCACCACCTACCACTGTGCAAAGGCCTCCCTGCCCTCCTCTTCCTCCTGGTACCCCGCAGTGCTGCGATCATACCAACTGAAAGCGGTGCTCTTGGTGCTTCTCTTATCCATCTCCAACATGCAAGCCAAACTGAGCCTGCACCAACTCTCATACTATTTCTTGAAAGGCATCGAAGGACCTGCTGGCAATTGCTACCTGCACAGTCTTTCTCAGTAGGCAGCCAGGCAGGACAAGGCAGAACTCCCTAGAGGTGCATGGTCTTTTCTCAGTTCAGCCTTTAAACGAGCAGAGAGGTCACTGCTGAGCAGCCTCTAGTCCGTGCAAAAGGAGTATGTTGTCTTGGCAACACTTCAAAAGTCTTCTGGCCTGAGGAGCAAAAGACCAAAGGCAAGAAGTTAAGTAGCTTGGTAAACTGAACGCATGGTGTCAGAGCTCCTTTTACCTTCCTTGAATTTCCATGTCTCCTGTACAGCTCTTGACAATAGATGTCATATGTTTTATTGTAATAGATATTACTAGCAAAAGGCAAATATATTTTCAAAGGATTGAATTTGTTGCCATGGGAGACAATGCAAATAATTGGGGGTTAAATACAAAGCGACACAAGCAAGCTCTTCTGTTAAAGTAAATATTAAAGCTTATTGCTTTGCATCCAGCTCTAGAAGGTTCATGAATATCCTTGTTTTCCGTAACCTTGCACATTATTGAAAAGATCTTTCATTTGCTCCTACTTTTTGCCATTCCCCTAGATATTCTATTTCCTTGCATCTTCTGAAACTGAGATGTTTCTTTTGTGCTTGACAAATCATCAACATCCACATGTGAAAGATTTCAGAGAAGAAACAGTAAAAAAAAAAAAAAAGAGAGGAAAAACCTTTCACAATCATTTTGCTTTTCATTTTCATACACTTGTGCAATAGGATGTATCCAACAGTGGATTTTTCTGAAAATGTATTTAAACGGAGAGAATTCAGTTTTGATTTGTTGACACTGGAGTACAAACTCAGTGAAAGAGGCACTGTCTTGCTCAGAAATTGCCTCACACTGAAGATGTGTACTCCTCATGAGGAGAATACTTGTAGATCTATAGAGAAACCGGCTGGAGAACTGGCATTGATTTGAGAATATGAAACACAGACGTGGAATCATGCAGGTGTGACGCCTACCGGAGGTGGCACCCATAGCTGGACAGCCACCAGAAGGCACATGTGGGTGGCACACCTGAGCACTGCTCAGGGTCTGCAAAGGTAAGAGAATGCTAAAGCTGGTGGGAGCACCCAGGCACCCTGTGGGGCCTCCTGCATGGAACAGGTTTGTAGCTCTCTGCTGTGCCTTGGCGTCTCAGTGACAACAAGGATCGGTTTTTACCAAATTAGGAAAGGGAAGGCCTCAAACCCATCCCCGTGAACTGAGGCAAATCTCCTCCCGGTTTTTCTTGCTGAATGGTTTGTGTCAAACAGATGCTTCCAACTGAAACTGGCTTTATCAGAAGAAGCTGCAGGAGCAGTTGCCACCCATTATGCCCTCTGCAGGCAGGAGGAGCTGCTCCTGTCCCCGTTTTCTGTTGCTCAGAGGATTTCAGAGGCTCTGCTTGTAATGCTGTGTATTGCCAAGACTCGTACACCCTTAGATGCAGCTGGTGCCTGCTTGCCTAACTATTATTTCCAAGGGTGGGTTTTGGGAGCCCCAGGACTGCAATTTCAGACTCTGTCTCCCCTCAGGATAGGGAGGTTTGAGCTTCCCTGCCACCCAAGCCCTTACAAGCAAGGGAGGGCCCAGTAAATGTTCTCCTTTGCCCACCCATGGGAGACCCTGGGCAGGACTCAAGGCCTACCCCAGATCGGTGGGGCTGCAAAAGACTGTTTGGCTGTTGTTATGACAGATAATTGTAGAGCACGTACCTCAGCTCACGTGGATAGCCATGGAGAGCTTCTGGGTTGAAAGGGAAGACCTGAGCTAGTTATCAGCATAGACAAGTGAAGGTGAAGTACAGCAAGGAAGAAACCCATGGATGAAACTGAACTGTTTTAAGTACAGACGAACTTAATGCCTTGGGTGCAGTTGGGAGCAGTAGGAGTGACTCACACTCTTCCCTAAATTACAGCAGTGCGTGGGGCAGGCAGCAGGCATTAGCTCCCAGTTATTCCAGAAGTTAGCGTGCTGTGCCAACTCATTACTTCCTAAATAGCTTCAGTGTCAGTGCTAAGTGGTGACTTAACTGACTGTTGACATTCACTACAAGGTCACCAAGCTAAGTCTATACTTAGGAACAGTTTGTCACTGCAAATGACATGGAAGTGATTTCATCTATATGCATTTTGAGGAGGATAAGAGGAACAGAGAACTCAAGTCATAGAACAGCTGGATTTTCAACACAAGTGGTTATAAGCAGTGTATTTCTTCACACCTCCTTCCACAGGAAGGACTTGAACATACGCAAAAACCAAACTCAGGGCAGCACTCCTGTGCTGTGCGAGAGATGGGGCACTAGCAGAGGCTGCCCAGAGCCTGTAGAATCCCCTCCCTGGAGATCTTCAGAGCCACCTGTACGTGGGCCTGGGCCCCCTGCTCGGGGTGTCCCTGCTGAGCAGGGGTGGGACCACATGGACCCGGAGGTCCCTTCCACCTCAGCCATGCTGTGGTTCTGTGACGTTTTCTGTTTTGGCTCAAGTCCTGTTCTGACAGTCTTTCAGTTACCAAATGCTTTGTCTCTGCTGATCCTTCCTTTTACAGGCATGACTAGCATGGACAGGACAGAAAAGAAGGTAGAAAACACAATTAATATTCAGCTCACTAAATAGCACTTCTCCAAGTTCTGAAGACACCACCCATAAGAAATGGGGTAACAGCTGAAAAACATTCCTGCAATGTTTCTTGAGCAATCTGCAGCATGCTTCTGCTGATGATTGCAGCAGATGTGCAGCAATTTTCACTGCAGAGGTCTTCTTGTTTTGCATTGCCCTCTTCATGGTCTGCGTATTGTGAGCGGGTCGCCCACTGCCTGTGGTCAGACAGCAAAGACCTGCGCACGGATCCACCTGGCAGCCTGCAGCTGTCAGCATCTCCATGAACTCCCGAAGTCAAAAGGCGACTTTCTTCCCCTACAGCTGTAGCACACCACCCAGTAACTGATTCCTGTCTGCACCACTATCCCTGCCCCTGGTACTGGATCTCTGCCTGTCCTAAAGCTCCAGGCGTTCTGGAACCTGCAGCCAGGGAACACCACAGAGACTCCCGGTGCTACATTCAGACTCCCAGGCACATTTGGTAAAATCCAGAGCAGAGCAGGACACTGAAGGCAATGGATTTTTTATTTTTGGGAACAGGCTGCCCAGAGAAACTGTGGATGCCCCATCCCTGGAGGCATTCAGGGCCAGGTTGGATGAGCCCTGGGCAGCCTGAGCTGGTGGCTGACAGCCCTGCCCATGGCAGGAGGTTGGAACTGGATGGGCTTTAAGTTTCCCTCCAACCCAAGCCATTCTGTGATTTTATGACTTTTTAAAACGTATTTTTATTTCATCACTTTCACTGATTGGTAGTTCAGCTTTCCCCACATCCCTTCTTCCAGAACTTCTCTGCCTGCCACGCCAGCAGGCCAGGATCTGCACCCCCTGGCCCTCACTGGTAGTCCATCAGACAAATGAAAAGGCAAATTATCCTCACCCAGCCCGCAGATGTTGATATGAGTCCCCCTACAACAATAAAGATTAATATCGCAGTCATCATTTAAGCGAAAATGGCATATGGTTCTTACAGCCTAATGATTCAGGCATAACGGCCTCCTGGTGATCAGAAAGACAGAGGCAAATAAATTGGGGGCAAAGAGGAAAGAAAGAAAATTGAGTGGAGATAAATTCTCTATCCCCAAAATCTGATCCATATCTGAGAAAAATAAAGGAACAAACCACTGTTTGTTAGTAGCACGGCAGCATGAGAGCAGGAGATGTATCTGCACACACGTATGCTCAGTTTTAAGCCACTGGCAGCCAGGAGGCATTGCTTGGGCACATTGGGCACCTGCACACCGCAGATCAGCACAGACACGAGCAGAGCCCTCTCCACACAGCATTTCCCTATCAGTCAAGGTTGCTTTCCAGACCAAAAAATAGTGCTGTTTTGTTTCTTTTCCCCATCCCACTGCACCCACTCTGAGCACATCCCAAGCTCACCCAGCCTGCATTGCCATGGGGACTCACACAGTCCCAACATCACAGGATTTTGCAGGACAGACTTCAAACAGGAGGTTCGCTTCTTAAAGTCATTAAAATCAGGTGGCAGCTATTCCTGTGATGGAGGCAGATGCAATAAGTTGGTGGGGAGTAGCTGCAGGACTCTGTAGTTACTCACTTCATTAAGTCTTAATTGTAATGATTCCAAGGTGCAACCCCAGCACCGTAATCAGATCCCGAGGTGACAGAGGCACCGATAATTGCAAGGAGCCTTCCCCCGAAATGAAAGGCCTGCAGTTTTCTCCCCAGACGCTAATGGTACAAAGCAGAATCAGAAAATGCTGTCAGCAGGAACCGAGAGAAGCTGGGATCCAGGGAGAGCCCTGGGCTATGGAGTTTAGGAACAAACAGCAGCAGATGCCATTAACCAGATTTGCTGATCTAACTTCTATTTCCCCTTTCTATTTCTAGCTTGCTCTCAGAAGCATCCCAAGTAAATCTCCACCACCCTGTCCTCACGGGCTCTTTGCTTTCGATGAAATTCTGGCAAAACCACTTACCGTGCTGGCAAAACCAGAAGAGGAAGAAACAGAAGAGTGAGCAATCAGCACACAGAGAGCAGTGCTGCTCCCCCCTCTACCTGCCAGCTCCACGCTGACCCCAGGGCCGCAGGCAGTGAGTGCTTCCTGACCCACTGACCTCTCCTTCACCAGGAGAAAACGGAGAAGTAATTGCCCGGGCACACCTGCGGCCAGGGCTGAGTCATCTCCCCGGGACTGCTGAGTCAGAGGAGCTGGAGCAGCCACCTGAGTTACAAAATGAGCGTTCTCGCATGATCCAGTGCTGATGTCCAGGAGGGAAACAGAAATGGACTTTGGAGTAAAAGTCAACAATTGCAAAGGAATAAAAATGGGAGCAATGCTACGAGGAGCCCTTCATTCTGGTGATGTCATGGCTCCCAGATGCCCTTCAGAAATGCAGATCGCCTACAATGTAATAAAAAGGGCATTTTCTGGAGTGTGCAGAGCTTGCATAGTTTAATTAAGCATAAACTAGGGTGACTCTGAGAGGGAAAACGAGGTGGATTGCATTCTCTGAGTGACCTTGGAAATGCATTGAGGTACTTTCTCCATAAAGCAATTAAACCCACGCTTCACATTGTCATTCCCATTCCTTTCCTTTATTTAGAAGCATGTTTTTGTTCTCCCTGATTCCCTGATCTCGCACTGATATATCTCTGTGCTTAGGAGATGTGATTTGTTTTCCTCCAGGTGACTCGCCATTTGTCTACAGCCTCACCACCTCTGCTTGTCTGTCTGCGCTTCAGTACCACTGATACCAGCTTCTGCCGCCTGCATTTGCTGCTTCCCGCCAGGCTGTGCCCAGGCTCCCTCCCTGCTGCAGCACCACCGGAGCGAGGAGATGCCCACAGAAAGGCCTCAGCCACCCCGCCAGGCCCCACGCCTTCTGTCCCAGCACCCCCTACAGACCCTAAGAGCCTCGTTCCTGCCCGCACACCGCATCACAGCCCCTGCGAATGCTTCTGACGGCACCGTGCAGCTCCAGGGCTTCCCTCAGCCCTTCCTTCGCCCAGCCCATGAGGTCAGGTTCTGTTTGCTGTGTGAATTTGCTGTGTGTGGTTTGGTGTGGAATCCTGCCCAACAGGGATGGCTCCAAAGCATCTGCTCAGAAAGAGCCCTCAATATAACTGGGTTTTCCCAGTGCCTCGCAACGTGGCTGCTATCGTCAAGGGGAGCAGCCATCCCTGCTTTGCTGTTTGGGAATGCTCTTCTCTTGGTGTCTTGCTGTGACTTTCAAAGATGAACAGAAGCTTTCCGAGGAGGATGCAAGGAAGGTGGTAAAGGGCAGAAAGAAGTGCTCACCTGGCAGGGGCAGGGGCCCGGGGCAGGGCTGCTGGGAAGCGGCACGGAGCTGGAGCTGAGCTCCGGCTGCGATGGGGCTTCACGAACCACCCGGCAGGCTGCTGACTGCTGGGAAGGTGGAACACCCGAAAGGAGAGCGAGATCCTGGAGCAACCGCAGCCATGAGGGCACGTCAGCCCCCCTCGGCTGCACAAGGCTGTGGTTAGCCACAGGGAACGGTGCTATTCCCAAAGACAGACAGGGAACGAGAAGGAATGAGTCCCGTGGTGATGCTCAGGGCGTGCTTTAAGCAAAATGCATTCGCTGTTGATACATGTATATTTATTTTTTCAGTGTCAAAGTAAATGCTGGTGATTGAGTAAAATTCAGCGATTCTTAAGAGACCCCACAGCACAGACCTGAAGGTCTGCGGGTTAATTCCAGGGTTTGGTTCCTCCCCACTCCGCATTTAAGAAGCTGCTGAAGTATGGTACGTTTTGAAAATGAAGATCTCTTGGGTTTGCAGGGAGGGGGGGAAAAAAAAAAAGATGATGAAAGGGAAAAACTGCCTTCAATGCGAACGGCGAAACGCGGCGGCTGCCCCGCCCGCCCGGCAGCACTGGGGGGGGCGGGGAGGATGGGCGGGGGCCGCAGCGCGGCACAGCCCGGGGCTCACCGCGGGGACGGCAACACAGCGCAGCCCTGCGGGTCTCGGGGAGTACATTTTATTCACGGGCTGCAAGAGTACATACAGGCGTCGGTAGCACGGAGTACACATCTCTTTACTAAAAAAAAGCTGAAGGTATATACAGGCTTTAAATGCTCCCATTGCCACTAGCATACTGTATTCAACCTCTGTTCATACAAAGCACGGTTCTTTATGTCACTGTATGCATTTCAGAGCACATGACGAGTTACCAGGTGGCGTGTTCTGCTGTCCCCTCCCGCTGCCGCGATGCTCCCACAGCTGCAGTGGATGCTGCCTATGCAGAGGTTGCATGTGCTCCTTGTAACCCTCCTATCACAGAACTGCTGTTGGCTCAGAAAGGCAGAACCCCCGTGCGCAGCTGCTGCACCCTGGGGGCAGGAAGAGCAGGGCACGGCTCTCTCAGACGCCGCTAAGCCCCGAGGAACGTACCCTAACCCCATTTTCCACCAACCGGTGCTGTCCCGTCCTCTCTCCCCATCTCACCCGTGCTAACCCAGCAGCACGGGGGCAGCCACCGGCTCCTGCCCCATCCGGAGCGGTGCAGAGCCCCAGCACAGCTCCCCTGGCAGCCTGCCCGCAGCGTTCCCTTCCCTCGCTTCCTCCTTCTGGTCCTGTGTGAATGTGCTAGGCTCCTGGAATCACTTCATCCTCTTCATTAAGCCCGTCTCTGCGGAGACCATTTTAATTTAATTCAACTTGATAGCCAAGGCTCAAAGTCCCCGGACGCTCTCACAACAGTACAGTCTCCTGGCATTGGACACAAAAGCACTTCAGCGCTTTTGCTTCCCTTCAAATCGAAAATTTCAAGCTCCAATTTCTCCACAGCAGCTTTTAGCTCCTGGACTCACGCCCCGAGGAGCACAGGGTACCAGCAGCGAGCCCTAAAGGAAGCACTGAGAAGTGCCCCTCCTCAGCGGAGTATGTGGCTGCCTTCAAACGTGCACGCTAGACAGAAAGGGAATGAGACGTGCCTTCCTACAACACAACTGAAGAAACACTGCTTGTCAGCCACATCCGCCGTACAAAGAGAGGCTTTTCAAAGTTCACTGGGAAAATGGTAGGAAATCTCATTCACTGGCAGACACGTGAACCATCTCTTAGTTTTGTGGCTTTGTTACTTTCATCCTAGGAGGTACTGCCAAAACCCACCGCTGGTGTGGGTTTGTGAGGCAAAGGGACAGAGCATCTCCTGGTCCAACTGAACCCGAGGGACTGACACCACATCAGGGCTCGGAGGGCAGAGCATCAGCCAGGGCTTCAGAGGCTGGATGGGCTAAGCTGCCCTTGTAATGAAAAATAAAAATGGGATGAGCACCCACCCAGGACAAAAAAGAAATTACCATGTAATTTAGAAACAGAATAAAATGAATTATGTCTCTGACAGGCCAATAACAACTTTATTTCACAGCAGCAAGGCAGAACTTGGAGAAGGCTGTGATACTGCAGGTCACTGGCAGGCTGCAGCTCCTCACGGGAGCCCTCAAGCACAATCCTCATCTGCAGCGCTGCTCGCATCTGGATGTCAGAAAGCCTGGGAAAGCATCTCTGGTTTTGGGAATAGACAGCACGGAGATGGTGAGATGCTCTCGAGTATGGAAGAACAAAGGACAGTTTTGTTTGCTCTGCTTGCTTTACACCAGGTCTCCCAGGCAGAAACACAGCAGCAAGACTCACGAGAAAACAATCTAATATGCTACATGGCATGAAAACATAAAGAAACATACTGTATGCATGGAAAAAAGAGAAACAAAGCCTCTGCTGTACGCTGCGTTGGCTAAGTATGTTAGAGAGCCTTTCCAGGGAAACAGACGCCAGCTGCTATCCTGGCAGAGGCTCTGTGCACACCAGGACTGCCCTACTTAACAAGAGCGAATGCCTCACTCCGTAGCCACCCAAAACACCAATGCAACATGGTCTGTTCACATCCTGCTGCTTAACCTGCAAGACCTTCAGCAGCTTGGCAACCTGGCAGAAGCCTGGAGCCACCAAGAGGAAACTTCCTGGAGGCAGAGTATGCTCTAGCGTGGATCAACTCCAGCTGCCTCAGTTTCAAAAGACTTGGTGCTATCAAAGCCATACTCGGTCCTTGGCCAGGAGGACTCCCCAGATACAGCTTGTGATGACCGAAACTTGAACTTATTGCTTGTGAGCTGTGCTGGAGACAACTCTGGAGAACAAATCATCTCACTGTGTAGAGACGAGCTGCAGCACGGAGAACGTGAATGCAGATTTATGTTAGACTCAATTTAAGCTATGCCTCGTAGAAGAGTAAGACAACAGATTTTCTTGCTAGAACACCCCAGAATCTACTGGGATCCTCAGGAAGAGAGTGGATTAGGTATTTGTGGAATGCCTGTTAGTACACAAAGTGGACTGCATGTGCAGGCATTTCATTTACAGCACCAGGCAGACCCCATTTACTTCCTAAGTGTTAAGATCACACAGTCAAGAAGAAGTGACATACTTTTAATTCCTGGCCACCTAGGTGCTCTGGGCTGGGCTGTTTGCTACGCATTATTTGTTGCTGGAATAGCAATTAAAAGAAGAAAGATGGTAGCAGATTCTGACTTTGCCTTTAACATGCAATGAGTTAAAAGGACGCCTTGGTCTTGCTAGCGACACAAAGACAGATTTTGAGAACAGAGCTCAAGAAACGAGAATAATGTGTATTCTGGAATGTTACTGTTTGCTTTTGCAATTCATCAGCAACCATGAAGAACTGCCTCTGATCTTAAAACCTTCACTGAGATGTTAAGAGTCTAAAGCATTTCTGTGCTTTGGCACAGAAATGGTATGGCTTCATTATCGCTTTCTTGATGAGATGTCCAATTTATGGTAGTTTTCTGGGCAAAATTTAGATCATTCTCTGAGATGTCAAAATTAAACCTAATGCACTGCACTCTCCTCTGCATGGCTGCGAGTTGCAAAGTGTCTTTGAAAAAGGATAAAATGGACATGTCATGCAGCAACCAAGTAAATGCAATCCCTGATTAATATGCAAGTTTTAAAAGTTCAGAAAATGTCATCATACTCCATAGGTGCACCCTGTTCTTGGAAAAGTCTCTGTTTTGCTTCCGTATAAATGTCACTCTACATGAATTTCACTCCAGCAGCTTTTCATAAACTCAAGTCAATGATTATATGTTCAAATATTTGGGTGTTTCCTTTAAAACTAGAGGCAAAGAAAAAATCTCTTCGATCCGTTGACACAGCTGTGAAAGAACGTGGTGCTTGCACATAGATTTCTTTGAATAACCTGAAGAGCTTTTTTTCACCATCCCACTGGTATATCTGGGAGAAGGTATAGTCACTTCCCAGGGCTAGGTAGTAATTATTCTTAAAGGAGAAAGGCTGCAGCGTCATGGCTCCTCGGGACGGAAGAGCCTGTATCTCCACAAACTGCTTGCTATTCCATTTCATAACTCTGGAGTCCCCAATGAATCTCGTGAGTGTGATGTACAGGTTGTCTTGCATCCTGAAACTCTTCACAGCCAGGACGTCTTCCATGTTAGGGATTTCACCGTGTGGGACAAACTTCTTTGAAGCTTTGCTCCACTGGAGTATAAGGGGAACCTGTGAGCGGCTAGAGAGGATCAAATGCGATTTCCCATCTATATCAAGAAACTCAGCATCAGTGTCTCTGAACCACTCGTGAAGGGACTGGTATGAGTAAAATCCTTTGTTATTCCACTTGTACACTGTTGACAAACCTGCTTTGGAGCTATCTGCTATGACAAAAAACATTTCACTGTCTATCTCAAAAAGTTCTATATCATTTGGCTTGGAAATGCGAGATACTTCGATATCCTGGAATTTGACAAACTTTGTCCAGCTTTCATCATACTTGTAGATGTGTGAGCCACCAAAGAGCTGTGCCACCACCACAAAGACTTGGTCACCAACAAGAATGGCTTTACATCCCACTATGGACTGACCTATTGCCCAAAGAAAAGAAAAGCACATATGTTAGCACAGTACAAAGCACCCTTGAAGCGACAGAGACATCACCAAATCACCCTTCCCTCTTTTAAATCTTCATCTCATAATTTTCTCTTTTACTACACACTGTCAGAGCTTCTTTTCTTGCCTTCTTTTCCCCAATAACTGGACAGATGACTTCAAATTGCACCCCTCAAGGTGTGTATGATGCTCATTCCTCTTTATGCAAAATACTTTTTATCTGTCCAAATATGTGTTCCCTATAATCCAAAACAATTATTTCAGCCAGCTTTTATTACTCAAAAATAACAAAAGTTATCTCTTGTCTCGGCAAGAATTTGAGACTCTTTCGTTCATGGGATGTCTACATTTCCAGTTTAACTAGAACAATGAAATATATTCTGTTTTTCTTGGTCCAAGAGAGTCACAGTCAGCTTTTTGCTACTGGAAGCATAAATATTGTGGATATAGCACCTGACAGAAAGACGAAAAAGATAAATCTAACCCTCTTGTTACTGTTAGGTATCCCTGAAATTCTGGATTGTGTTAAACTTGGAATATTTAGGACTACTGTAGCTACGGTCCATTTTGGTAATCTCACGTCATTAGACAAGATGCGCACCGAAAGGCAACAACCAAGCCATCTATGCAATGATCTCTTGCAGGAAAAGTCTTCTCTAAACCACAGTTTATATAGAGCCACATCTGCACAGACTCACACTCTCAACTTCATTTCCAGAGCTCTTCTAGAGCTCTGCTAGCTATCTTTGGCTCATCTACTTCTTAATTCATTTCACTGGTACATATTTTCCCCACATCTACCAAAATACAACAAAACATAAAAATGCAAATTTTTTCATTTCCAGAATTTCCTGATACAGAGGTAGCATCTTGTAAACTTTCCTAAGTGACACACAGAGCTGACCTGAGCAAGCTGGTGCTTGCTGCCTTTGTAGACATCCCAGAACACCAGCTGAGGATGCAGCATGCTTTGTTTCCAATAACTGAAGTTAAAAAATAATCCATCACACGTACCAGGAGGGAAGGATGCTCTACAAATAAATTTAGCCCTTAAGTCTTCATAACCAACAGACTGAAATAGCTGGGAAATCGGACGATGTACAATTGAGCTGTAAAGACTCCGTTCCTGCTGTCAGCAGACAGAGTATGACTGACTGGGCAGCTCTCCTGGGCAGCATGCTCTAGATGGCCCTGCTTGGGCAGGGGATTGGACCAGATGAACCAGATTTCCCTTCCCATCTCAGCCATTCTGCAGTTCTGTGACTGAGCTCTGCACAGCGCAGTCAGCGTCATTAGGAACAGAAAGGTATTTAACATTAGAATGTCACCTAGCATCCACATGGGCTTTTTATTTGGTAAGTAACCTGGCCAGGATGCAAATTTAGCATATTTGTAAACAGAA
Organism: Penelope pileata; assembly: GCA_013396635.1. Lineage (NCBI taxonomy): Eukaryota > Metazoa > Chordata > Aves > Galliformes > Cracidae > Penelope > Penelope pileata. Next base: position 1,718,255 of record WBMW01002256.1, read on the forward strand.
AGTAAACATGGAGGCTTCACAGTACAGTTCTTTACATAACAGCTGTGGTTTTAACATATCCATGTCCTCTTCAGCTGTGAAACAAGCCTGGTCTGCCAACCTGAGATGCGCCATTCAGACCCTGTTTCTTTCAACACGCAGTAGGATAATTTTATCTTCTATTTTGCAAGCACTTCAGTAACAGCAAAGGCTCCCTTAACTTATCCTTTAAGTTACAGTGTGATTCAGGCACTGAGTGCCTGAGCTGGGCCACTGTGTGACATTCACAGCAAGCGTTTGTGCCTTCAGAACAATTTACAAGTTCAGACTGAAAAAGCCTCGTTTGTGTGCTACAACATGGTTAAACATGCACGTGTGAACAAGATGCACTACTCATTCATGCCCAAACACTGTACACTTTAATCTGCTAATTTCTTCATAGATATAGGACAAAAACCACCAACTGGTCCCATCTACGAATCTCACCCTCAGGTTTTCTTTGTGAATTGCCAATAGTTCATCAACAACTGGAATCCCAGTGTTAATATACCTGTGATGTTGTCATAACTCCTGAAATTCATTTCAATGTGATCCCACTCCAGCACCATGCAGTTCTCCATGCTGGGCTGTGCAATGGCTACGAACACATCGTTCTTAGAGTTGAATGTATCCACTGACACTGACTGGTAGGGTAAAATCTGGTGAACAACAAAATCTAGAAACATACATTTACAACAATTAGGATACATTCTTGCTGAAAATACAAAATAAGCAGTTGCTGACTACAACAGCAATTGAGTGATATATTCTGCATTCTATATAGGCCTAAGATGGAAGTGTCAGTGCTCACATTAGGCATGCAGCAACAAAGGAAAGAGTCTCCTTGCTCTGAGCATCGTAAACTGTCGTCTGGAAATACAGATGCAAAGATCAAATAGGTAAACAGTGGCAGAATTTGGATTTTCCAGCTAGACTGGCTGGTATCCATGAAATCAGGATATGTTCACACAGTCAAGTGCTATCAAAGAGAGGTCTCTTTCCCCACAGTTGGAAGTTGCTTTCCCATCAAGTAAAATGGCCTTGCTAGAATCACTTTCAAGCTGAGAGCCAGCAACTTCCAGCTGAAGTCCAATAACTTCTTAAGACATGCAAATTTAATCACTAGCAATTTGTGTTACGCTAAACCAGGCAGAAAGTGAAATTATATCTGAGGTTTGCCTGGGGATAACCCCATTTTGGCTAGACCACAGACAAAATGGTGTAATCAAAAACTCAGTTAACGTAGCGTTTTATGGGGCATTGTAAAGTAGTTTAAGCATAAAATACAACCAACCTTCAAATTACTATCCAGTGGAAAACTTATTCTAGATACTATGACTAAGGAGTTGGTGCAACCTGTAAAGACTAGCCCTAAATTAAAGATTTTTGCTCAAAATCCAAGTGCCTGTAGATTTAATTCTAAAATTCACATTGAGCTAAGTCAGTAATCAGCACAGAGCCAGCCTGGGTCAAAACGAGGAAGCCTCGAATTTGTTTTCTGTCATGACAGTCTGGCAAGGTCATCATTGTCAGGAAAAGAAATCAATATAGCAGAATTGTCAAAGAAATGGCAGCACTTGCAAGTTGCTTTGGTCTAGGAGGTGGCAGAAGGCCCGCACGCAGTTACGTGTAGATACAAATACACAGAAAAGGAAATGAATATTCCACTAAGATAGAGTTTCTCTGGAGAACGAGACACTGCTCTGTTTCAAGCTCCATTTGCTACATGCTTCCACCATTCACTCCTACTCTGGAAGGGCCTGAGTATCCAGGGATTTTGGTGAAATGCTAATTAAGTCCTCACTCCTGTCCCTCATTTTAGCATGCTATGAAATACTTGTTTTCTCTGCATGCTCAAAAGTCTTTGCTCCTGAGGAGTTATACTTCTGGAGAACAAAGACAGATGACTACCATTACACAAACGGAATAGATTCCAGAGCTGCAATGGAAATGAGTCTCCATTCTTTGAGAGACTGATACAGACAGAGCACGAGATTGACTCATCAGTGCAAGCAGGAAAACAAGAAAGTTACCTTCATTCCCACTGGAAAAATAAAAGGACTGGAGAAAACTGACAACAAACTTTGCAGAAAGTAAGTGACAAATCCTAAGAGTTCGCTAAGGATGAAACAGGAACAGATACAGTCGCAGAAAGTTTAAATGTTTTTAAAATCTTGAAGGGAAAAAAAGCATAGATCTAACACAGAAGAAGACATCTCAACAGTTTTGAAACACTTTGAGGAATTCTGCAAATTAAAACAGACCAGTTTGTGTGTTAAAATCCATTCCTCGTTCCAAAATGATTCAGTGTTAACACAGCTGTTTTTACTTGTACCTGTCATTGGGCTCTTTATGTCACAGGATGAGTAAAAATGGTAACTAAACTAAATCAGACATAATCAGTAAAAAACAATAAACCAGCTGTAAATACCAGACTAACCTGGAACAGAGTTACACATTAAAGAGATGCGGCTCTAAGGCTTGCCAAAAATTTAGGCCTTAGAGGCTATGGCAGTGGGAGGCCTGTTTTCAAGTCTTCTGAAAGCAAGTACACGTTCGCCTGCAGGGCTTATAATCAAAACACAGTGCCCTTGCACACGGTTATGTGAGAAATACAAAAAAAACAAAGTGAAATGGATTAACCTGTTTCCACGATGCAAGCTGTAAGAAATGGAAAAGACAGGGTGGAACCATGACAAGAGTCAGAAGTGCAGGTCACTGACACTGCCAATCGCTTTCACTGCAAAAGTGACCACGAGTTTTGCCCTAATTTGGCAGTGCCTCTTCACATCTGCCTTTCTGTCACCACTGCACCAACTCAGCAGATGCAATGAGCTGATGGAGCTGCTGAGACACATTTTACCAGGCAAACTCCTTTGTTACCACATCCTATACCCAGTCATGCTCAACACATCAGTCCTCAGGGAACGAATGTAGGCATATTTCGTCTTTCTTTAAACCCAGGGGAAGCAAATGCAGAGAAGGAAAAGGCAACTGTGGCTGTATGCCATAGGCCATCAGCAGGCCCACTGGACGGCTACAGCTTGCAGCAAGGTAGCTCCTAGCTCAGTGCACAGGATGTGATGCTGTCTGAGATGACACTTTCCCGAAGACTTGTGTTTCTACTGTCTCTTAAAGGTCATTCCTGCGTACAGCCTGTCCCTCTCAGATCCTCTGTAAGGATGCTGGAGCCCAGCAGGTTGGAACTCCAACCAGGCTGGGCACAACATCCTTGTCTGGCAAGAAAACATCCTTTACTATCTGAGAGTGTGTTACATCCATATGCTTGATGCTAGATCACTTATCTGATGGCCTATGAAAAAAAATTTTCAGCTGTGCAATCCTTGCACCACATGACACCTTCCCAGCAAAATCTACAGCCTGTGATGTTACACTGATGCTCAGTGAAATGTCACTTACAGCAGACAAAGGGACTAATGTCACAGGTGAAATTAGCCTGTCGCCCTTTACAGTTCAGTATCTAGATGTCAGGTATCTAGATGCAAAGAGATGACAGAGTACAGGTAGGTCAGTTTAGGTCTGAGAATCAGGAAGGTCAGGCTTGTTTTCACATACTGTCAGTGCTGTGCAATTACTTAAACCAGACTGAAATGAATTAAAGCTTACTTCCACATCTTATTTCTCCATCTCCATGGATTTACAGACACAGTAACCTGGGTACAGTTCTAAGCTACATCACTCGCCTGTTTCTTACATTCTTTTATGTGGCACATTATCACACTTTACCTCTGCTGCTCTTCTGACATATTCTTTAATTCTGAATTTATTCTTTTTCCCTTTACATATCGCCCTTGGATTACCCATCATACCACGTCCTCAAACTTTGTTTTATATTACTAGTGATCAACTTCTCTACTATCCCTTAATGATGACTAACTTGATGACAGATGAGAACTTGAACACCTCTGATACCACTGTGTAGAAAAAAAGGCAAAGTGCTGACATCATATACATGAAACATGAAAACAATACTTGCAGCTGATAGAATTCTCAGTTGTACTATGTGACTACATTTAAATATAGGCAACTGCTGCTGTTTGGTCATGAAATATAAGCATACCCACATGCAAGTCTCTCTTCACTTCCTTCTGCATGCTGTACATTACCTAAAATAAAAATCAAGATCCTAAACAAGACAGTACTTGGAATATTATTGGACATTTCTCTCCAATTTAATGGAGTTTCGTAAAGAACTGCTGGCACTACTGCTGCCACATACGATGATATTAAAAAACTGTGGTTTACAGAATAAAAATAGCAGGCAGAGCCAAATCATTTGAACTTCTCTTCATTGCTTTCTGTGAAGTACAGAGATTTTAGGAAGTTCATCTGACCTAACTATATGGCCTTATTCCAGACAACAGAAAGCATTCTGTGATGAAGATTAAGTCACAAGTGAGTCATAACCAAACCTTCTGGAATATGATTAGTCCCAACTCTTCTCCCATTATCACCTAATCCAAGCAAAAACTCTGTACTTTGGCTTCAAAATATAGTTCTCTCATTTTATGCTTGTTCTAGTACTCCACAGTGCTTTGTATGGACCCTTTCCTCCCTTCCTCCCCCCAGGTCATGCTCACAGAGGTGAAATGGTGTAGTCTAAACCTCTGATATTTAACCATTTGTAGTGTGCTTAGAAATATACATTCTGAATACCTGTAGTGGTGCATTCATAATCAAAACTTGTCACATCATTTAACTTCTTATCCTGATATTCTGCTGGACCAATACACAGGACATCAGAAACAGTGGAATTTGTCATCTTTAACCACAAAAACAACCACTTGGCTTTGCAGTCACACTCAAATTTATTTCCCCTTAAATCTCTAAAAAACACACAGAAATAAACATATTTGAAAAGGTTGATAGCAATATGAATACTACAGAAATGTTAGCACCTTGACATACTGAACTTAAAAATGTGTGAGTAGCTTTGCATTGTTTTTGAAATGAGAAAAGACTTCTTAAGCTTTATTCTAATGCTCTTAATACATACACTCCTTTGCTGAAGTGTTGTCCCTGGAAAAAAGCAGTTTCAGTCTAGGAAATAAGCCCATGCATAATGCTACTAACAACAGCACTGTGATTCATGTGTAAAGTCACTCCTGTTTATAAGTTTTCGTAGGATTAGGATGATAGCACAATAAATCCTCACAGAGCGGTTGTCTGATCCAACTCTGCTCCCCATCATCCACTGCTGACACAGATAAAACCCATTCCTTCACTGGACTACCCAGGCACCCTTGGCTGGCAGGGCAGTCTTACTGGTATCATTTCTGTGCTACACTAAAATACTGATGTAAGGCTGGTCACTGAGTCACTGCTGATGTGAAGACTAGGCTCCTTCACCTCCCCCCTACTCATCTATGTACAATTTCAAATGCTGTGCCTGTTCTTCAATCCTTTGGCAATTTTTTGTGGCTTACAATCTTCTTTAATTGAGAAAGCCAGGCCAAAAATAGGGGAAGCTGACTAGCAGCTTAGCTATACAAGAAAACACTGACAATAAGACAGCAATATGCTACAACTGCACAAAACAGGAAAAAAGCATGTTTTCAAATTAATGCCTTTGACTAAAATAATCTCAGGGAATACTTGCAACAGTAACAGGAAAAACTATTCAGAGAAATCATAGTCTCAAAATTCATTGTCTCTCACTAAAAAAAAAAACTATGCAAAACATCAGAAAGAAGTACAATAATGCAAGCTATGTACAGCATCATGAGAAGCAACAGTGACTTGAGAAACAGCTGTTATTTTAGAGGAGTCTACCAAGTAAACGATATTAAAATGAGAAAAGACAGAACAACAAAATGCACATTTATTTTCTGCCCAGGTATCACATACAGTACCACACAAAAGCAGGAACTTAAAACACAAGAGAAACAGAGTCACAGAAACAGGAGGTCAACAGAAAGATTTTCATTACTTACAGTTCAATTAGAGAATCTAAATCACTGAAGACATCCCTTGGCAGAGCTTTAAGATGGTTATTGGCCAAAGAACTAGAAAAGAAAGGTAGAGCTTACTATCATTGTTATCTCATCCTGCTGACTCTTACCAAGTCTGAACTCACTTTCATAATATTAATTATGGGATACTGGCCAGCCACTGGCATTGTTAACAGCCACCAGGAACATGCATGCACTCATTATACTCATTCAAGAATGGTGATTGCTTGAAGAAAATGAAGCTGACGCAAAAGTAAAACATATAAAGCTTTTTCATTGCCTGGGTGAAATGTAACAAGAGAACAATGACTGAACATGCAGAAAGGAAAGAGGAATGTTAACCACAAGCACATAACACCACGGTGGCACCACAGGCAGCACCCACAGGCAAGGGCTGCACCCCAACGCGACCTGCGAGCGTGCACAGGCCGCTGGACGCAATGCAGTGCTGCCAGAGCAGGAATCTTTTAAGGCCACTTTTTAACAGTCCAACTTTCACTTTACCAACAATCAGATGTAGCTGAAGCACAGGAGTAAAGGGAAGTGTTAAATGTGGCTTGAAAAGCAGCTATCTGCAAGGAAGAGTTTTGTTCCAGTACAAGTTACTAAGTGTTAAATAACTTACAGGTGGGTCAGGTCTCGAAGGCCACGAAATGCATTTCTTGAAATGGTTTCAATTTTGTTTCCTTCAATGAATCTAGGCAAAAAAGCAAGTACTTTAGAAGACTTTAACATTACGAGCACCATCAGTACTTTAGCCTATGTCCTCCAAACTCAGCAGGCTCCCAGGCAGCCCCTTCAGACTTAGAGGGGGGAAGTCTCAGTGGAGTTGGTCACACTGCCTTGTCACCTTTCCTCTGGCATACTGCAAGGAGCAATGCAGGCACTGGGCAGCACAGGGGAGAGCAAGTGGCACAAATAACCAGCAGCAGAGGAACAAAATGAGCAAAGCAAAAAACATTATTCCTTTGTTGTTTAACTCTCATGGAGTGTGTTGTATGAGGAACAAGACCTGGGTAGGAGCGACCTCTGAGATGGACTTATAAGCTCAAGTCCTGCCTTCCTCAATGACAGCCTGAATTTTCAAATCACAGGGCAGCACGGAAGTGCCAGGGCTCTGCAAGCTGCAGACAAGACACTGCTCAGGGAGCTTGTGTCTGAAGGGACAGTGCCCACAGCCAGGGGGATGCACACACAGAGCCATCTCCTCACCCACAGAACCAGAGGGCTTCTGGTCACTGTCACTGCTGCGACATGAACCACAGCTACATACTGGCATCCCAGGCCCAAAGTCTGCCTAACTGGCAAGATCGCTGCCAAAAGCCTTGTGTCTTCTTGCTGCCACGTTCCAGCACTCTCCAGCCAGGACATCACCTCTGCAAGGCACCCAGCTGCACGTGAGTCGTGGCCCCATGTGCTGGTGAAACTGATAGCCACGTATCGATTGCAGGAGCATGCTGCTCATCCTAACTGCACATCAGCACTTAGAGAAAGAGCTGATATTTGAGCAATTTAACCCCAGAGCACTTGAGGACACATCCATAAATACATCATCAGCCCTGCAACGTGGCTGCAGCCAGGTGGCCATCAAGATATTGTATGGTACAGCTGTACCTGGATGAAGAAAACTGCACACCGACTGCAAAAACAGTTTTATGAGACAAGAGTGTCTCCTTTCCCCTACAGGTCCTTGTTTGCCATCCAGAAAAATAGAGGAAAAATGCTATGAGCCAAGCTCATTTCTTGAGAGAGTCAAGAAGGGGCTGCAGCCCCCAGTGGAATGCAGGAGATGAAAAGAGCTCTGGGTTCTGCAGCTCAGACATAGCCAAAATCCTTCATGAATTGACCGCGATCCTCACTGCTTGCAAAGGATGCAGATGATAAAGCACTGTGTATGCATCGAGGGTGTCAGTAAAGGGTCAATGATACTCACTTACAAGGCAGCCTGGGGACACAAATTCAATCCGCAGAGCACAGAGCCAAACTGCTCCCTGACACGGTACCCAGCACGCTGCCAGCTCGCCAGTCAGTGCAAAGAAACACAGCTCCACTGAACGCAGGGCAGTCAGATGGTGGAAATTTGGATTGGAAATTGCTGGATTCCTTTGTGACCAAACTCAGCCTCAAAGGGCCGCTATCCTGGGAATGCCAGCAAAGATTCCATCGTTATCAGACCTTTCTTATTCAGGCTCTGCAAACGTAGCTGAGTAGTTTTAAATGTGCATGAAATACCACTATCAGTTTTGTGAGCGCAGTGTGACAGCATGAGAGATGCTCCTGCTAGAGATATACAGGTATCTGCTGTGGGGGCTCCCCAGCTGCTCTTCCTTCGGAGACTGCTTGGTACTCAAAGAACCTTGTTCTTGATCATCAGCAGGGTCTTCTTATTGTCTGTAAGGTCTGATCACTGGTAACTGAGAGACATGAGTAATTACAATTGTAATGGTGTTACAGTCTGCACAGCCAGAAAAAAAAAAAAAAAAGAAAAGGCCACTCACTCACATTCCGTTCCCAAAAGACAGAGGTGAGATTTGCTGGAAGAGGAAGTGCCCTGGGGACTTGGCAGGGAGGATGACCACAACCATTAACTGAGACCAGTTAGTCAGCTGTTACTAAAAGAAATTGAAACAGCAAGGCTTTACCAGTCTTAATACTGTTCCCTGGTTTGCAATTAGCATCCAGGGAGAGAAACTGTCCCTTTGATGAGCTGAGGAGGAGCAGAGTTTTCTTCTTTCAAACAGGGTTCTGGCCACAGTTACCAATGCAACAGCTACCATAGTGCATGCTGCTGTGGCAAGCTCAGTTTTAGACTCATTGTCACTTCAAAGTTTAAGCAACTGAAGCAACACAAAAATATTTGCAGGTTTTTTTTCCTCCTTTTTACCAGCATTCTGCAAATTACTTTTTTTTTCCTGTACACATGGAAAACATGGACACAGGGAAGAGAAAATGATTAGATAACTATCACTCAAAAACCTAGACGTCACTGAACTGTGGATATCCGCAGATGCCATTTACAATTATCCTCTATTTCTTGGTCTGCTAATTCTACTGATGGCTGCTTCTCCTGTATTAGACCATTAGTCCTCAGTATACCCCGACTTAACACCTACTTACCTGCAGGACTTTAGCAAGAGTCAGTTTTATGAGCATTGGTCTTCCTTTAGACAAAGACAGAATTTTCCACAGCTACCTTTCAGCACAGAAAGGTGGGTGGAAAAATGAATTTTTTTTCAGATCATATTCAGAGTTTAAAACATACCAGCTCATGTCCGGTAACACAGAGAAATGGCAGTCCTTTGGAGTATGAAGTGAGGACAACCTGGTACCAGGGCTATTATTTTTTTTAAAAGAAAAAGGGGTGACCTAAAAAAAGAAAAAAAAAAAAAAGATCGGGAAATGAAGGTAATGTAAAAATCAACAGAGAAGTGAACTAAGTTAAGAAAAGGAAAGTTAAATAAATTTAAATAATAATGTAAATAATTACAATAATTTATATTATATGAAATATATGTTTATATATTCATATATTCGTAATTATTTATAATATAAAAATAAATGCCACGGGCATTAAATGGAATGTCAGAATAAAGACATAGCTGAAGAGGAAAGTTGGGGAAAGAGGACCAGTCTGGTAATCAGGGCTGCTCTGGGCAGTACGCCGATGCCCTGCAACCCCTCTTCAGGCTGTCAGCAGGCCACGGGAGGCTTCGACATCTCTCCCGAGATCCAAACTCCTTGAAAGTGATGGCACTGTTCCGTGAAGCCAGGACAAGCTCTTGCTCAGCAACGCTCTTTCAGTGTACTGTAATTACACAGAGCCACCTTGCACCCACGGCATGTTTTAAAAATCCACTGCAACCTCTGAAAAATGGTGAGCAACCATAAAGGACGTTTGCACAGAAATGGAACATAAATCCTTCATCTCCCCTGCTCCTGGTAATCACAGTAAAGACTAAGACTCCACGGCAGGAGTCTTGGCAACTTATCAAAACATCTTGATTTATAAAGGGTGAGGGAACACATAAAATACCAAACTTACAGGTATTCTAGATGGAAGAGACCGGCGAAGGCATCATCTCGTATAACAGTAAAGGAGTTAGAGTTCAGCAAGCTGAAAACAGAGAGCAGGCATTAGGAAACATATTAAAACTTGACACACTGGATTATGCCAGTTGTGTTTATTGACCGTGACCAAACCCATCTTACTGACTCAAGCCCATATTGCCCCACCAATGCAGCACACATAAAATACAATGGAATGGTCTATTAAAAAAAAAAAAAAATCAAAGCATAATGCGGTGCTAGTTAAAGTCCACCACTCCCCAGGAAATACGATGGCTGTACCATTCACCTTGGCTAAATACAGCCTAGTCCTAGGCTGCTTTGTCCCCTAAGTAGGGCAAGCTGTCCTTTTGGGGTAAGTCTGCTGAGCGCGAACCCCGGGTGCCCACCACACCTCAAGTCATGATGAACATTTTCAAGATGCCATCTCAGTGCCACTCCCAGGCTTTGGGAAGTGGAGACTCCTTTTGTACAAGCACCAGCTTTCATTTAACCAGTCTTGGTGGATCAGGGCTCACTTGTTTTGAGCTGACAGGGTGCTGCCCCAGGACCAACATGCAGTATGGGAAGAGAGCACCCAGCCTGCACAACCTGGTTGTCAGCTGCAAACGCAGACATGCCCTAACCGCCAGAGACAGAATGCTCTGCTGTCCCTGGAGAACAGAGCTCTGTGTCTGCGTGCACCAAGGAGAAGGGCTGCAGGTGCTGCCTTGCCTCCCTTGTCCCTTCAGGGACGAAATGCATTAGAGCTGCACCGAGCAGTTGTCACCTGAGCCAGGACAGCAAGGTTAGGGAGAAGGAAGCCACAGAAAGGCTTCACCAGCAAGGCTCCTTCCTCCTTTGCTCTGTCAGAGCACAATGGCAGACCAACTCCAGCGTCTGTGTTCAAAGGCACAGATGGCAATCTCATTTGAAGGAAACAGCAAAACTTTTTATTCAGTCTAAAAACCAAACGTTATTCAAAACAAATCAGTTTTGTAAAATCTCTAAATTTTCAGCTGTGAGTGAGCACATCTGCACTAATCACTTTATTACAGTAACTTATTAATCCTCTTTTTGTATGGTTTTAGGCATTTTACTAAAATTAATTTATAAGACTAATGAACATGAAATGCAAACTTTCCCTGTGATCCTAGGTTATTATGCTAATGCTAGACAAATGCTCCTTAAATTATCCTATACAAATCTGAGGAAGACTGAGGCTGCAATCAGAAAGAAATCCTGGCATTGCTGCTTCATCATGGCTACTGCAACTGGGGAGGCAGTCCCGATGTACAAGTGCTCCACATAGGATTTTTCATCGTTTAATCATTCCTTTTCTCCTGTTGGAAGGGCAAACTCCCAAATTACACTGACCACCAAAATTTGTCAGGGCCCAGGATGATGATGGTGGTGGTGGTTACAAACCCCCCTCACTCCAACATCTGATTTACCACATGAAATGAAAAGGGCCACTTCTGACTTTCTCTACCTGATCTTCCCCTTGCCAGCCCCACATTTCCTCCTGGAAAAACACCACATCTAATGAGAAGGAATAACCTTCATCTGCACTTTCTCCCTCTTCCTTCCCACTACCACCATCTGAAACAAAACAGACTTCCCTTGTCTCCCCTTTTGCATCCCTTTCCTTCCCAAATGGCACAGGTCTGCTGTTTCCAGCAGTCCTCCTGCCCAGGGCTGTGTGCTGAGCTCCCACAAAAGCTTTACTTTGGGACTAAGGTCATGCTCAAACACTCCGGGATAAATCCTCTTTTGCCCTGAGGAGATCAGAGAAGGCACCACAGGATCATGCTCTGCTTTTAGTTCTGAACTGTGCTTTCAGCAAAAAGGGGCTGGGGCCCACAAGTCTCTCCTTCCCCAGGTAAGCCCTTCACATAAGAAAGGTTAGAAAATGTTTCACATACTAGAAGAAAACCGTAGCACAATAGTATATGTAATTTTTCCATTAGCATACACTGGGACAGCTGTATTTAGAAATGAGGTGTTTAATTGCTTGCTTGCTTATCTTGCCTACTCTATCCTCTCACCCTAAAAACCAAAGCTGACCAACCTTCTCATCTCAGACTGCGTTGCCTGGTGCTAACGAAGGGGAATGCCTCCAGGGTACCTAGCTAAAGCTGAGCCAGAGCCTGTGAAGGCTCAGATCCACAGGCCTGACATTAATCATACAGGTTGGAGAAGACCTTCAAGATCACCAAGTCCAACCACCAGCCTGACTAACCATCACTAAACCCCACCCTTTAGTGCCACATTCACGTCTCTTAAATACCTTCAGGGATGGGGACTCCACCTGCCCGCATAGCTCACTCCAATGCCTGACCACCTGTTCCGTGAAGAAATTCTTCCCAATGCCCCATCTGAACCTCCCCTGGCACAACCTGAGACCATTTCTTTGCATCCTTGTCACCTGAGGAAAGAGACTGGCACATTCCTCACTGCAACCTCCTCTCTGGTAATGGTAGGGAGCAATGGGGTCTCCCCTCAGTCTCCTCTTCACCAAACAGCCCCAGTTCCCTCAGCCACTCCTCCTGTTTTCTAGTCCCTTCATCAGTTTCCTTATTCTTCTCTGCACACATTTGAGCAACAAAACGTCCTTTTTGAGCAACAAAACATCCTTTTTTAGCGAGGGGCCCAAAGCTGAACACAGTACTCACAGTGCCATGCACAAGGAGACACTCCTGTCCTGCAGGCCTCCCTGCTCGCCTTGCCCATCTCCCCCAGTGTTCCCCACAGGGTGCGGTGCCCCTCCCCAAATAGCAAGACAGGCCCTCAAGACGGAGGGGAGGGGGCTCCAGAGCAGCTGGCCACCCCACTGCCAAATGCCCTTAGGGATTACCTCTTCCCAAGACCAATTTTAACTGATGTCTCTGTGGCAAGCGCTCAGCTTCGGTTTCTGGCAGGCCATGCATCTTTCTGCTGTATTTTTCCTCAGAGCATGCCTTCACTTTGGGAATAACCCACTCCTTCCAGGGCGAGGTGTGCCCAGCTGCGGCTGTGCAGTTTGTACCGGCCTCGTACCTCTGTGCCTGCCCTGCTCCTGCCTCCCAGGACAGCTACATTAAAGCCCATCATCAGGCACACTGCTTGAGCTGCGGGCACACAACTGCAGTGTGGGCACAACCAAGGGACTGTCCCCAGGTCACCAAGGAGGGCCTGGAGGCACTGGAGGGCCAGCCTGGAGGCTGAGTGCCACATGTCGGAGTCATGCTGCAGGAACACGAGGCTGCTCCCTTGGGTGGGTGCGGGCCTCCCCCTGCCCCCAGACAACTGCACTGTCCCCAAGCGCCACACTGCAGCACAGGGTCACTGGCACTACACAGCACTGGGGCCGCTGGCACTACACTGGGGTCTCTGCCTAACATGAGCTGGGTGAGAGCACCACACGACCCCAGGGGGGACCTCTGCCCTCAACTTCTTACAGCTGAACCTCAAAACAGAACTCAGGACATCAGAAAACACTGTTTTTCTCCGTTAGCAACTGAACACGGGTTTTAGGGACTGGCTGACGGTACTGCAGCAACACAGAGCGCTCACCCCTGGCTCACGGAATGGCTGGATCAGCGGAGCTGCACCAGCCGTGGGTTTACCCAGCGCTGCTCCTTCCAAAAGTGCGCCCGTCACTGCACTTAGGAGCGACGAGCAGAGTGCTAAGGAGCTGTTTCAGGGCGATACTTACAGCAGCTGCAGGGAGGGCAAATGGGAGAACATCCTGTCCTTGACTTCGGAGAAGGTCCCGTTCACCAGGCTCCTGGCGGAGGGGAAGAAAAGCCGGGGGTGAGCAGCCCGGACTGCCCGCAGCCCCAGCGCGGCGTCCCGGCGCCGGCCCCGCTCCCCGTTCCCCGCACTCACAGCGAGCCGAGCCCGGCGGGCAGG
>WBMW01002256.1:1732280-1768105 GCA_013396635.1 Penelope pileata
AGCGGCTGCGGGCGGGACGGCGGGGAGTGCGGGGCTGCGCTGCGCTGGGTGCGGCCGTGGGACTGGGCTGTGCTCGGGGCTGTGCGTGGAGGGAAGGATGGGGGTTCTGCTCGCCCGGACTGAAACACGAAGTGTGAGCCCTTAGGGCTGGCCCAGGAGTTATTCCTTTTAGAATCATAGAGTCATTAAGGCTGGAAAAGACCTCTAAGATCATCAACTCCAACGTCAGCCCATCCCCACCATGCCCACTAACCATGTCCCCAAGTGCCACATCTCCACGGTTCTTGAACATCTCCGGAGGTGATGACTCCCCCACCTCCCTGGGCAGCTGTGCTGGGGCATCATCACTCATCATTATTGGAGAAAAAGTTTCCCAATATCCATCCTGAACCTCCCCTGGTGCAACTTGAGGCCATTCCCTCTCGTCCTGTCGCTGTTACCCAGGAAAAGCGGCCAACCCCCACCTCACCACCACCTCCTTTCAGGTGGTTGTAGAGTGCAATGAGGTCTCCCCTGAGCCTCCTTTTCTGCAGACTGAACCATCCCAGCTCCCTCAGCTGCTCCCCATAAGACTTGTGCTCCAGACCCCTCACAGCTTCATTGCCCTCATCTGGACACACTCCAGGGCCTCAATTCTTTCTTGTAGTGAGGGGCCCAAAACTGAGCACAGCACTCTTCTGGCAAGTTTTTGCAGTCAGAAAAGCATTTGGGATTGGGAGGATCATTTGTGCAATCCTCGCTTCTTAGGATCTTAGTATGCCTGCAGGGGTTCGAGCTCTAAAGCAAAAACAAAAAGCCATCTGAAAAGCTGCAGCCTCCTTGGGCTTGTTCTCTTGTCCAGCCTGGACTTCCCCACTACAGCTCTCACCTGTGGCCTCACCCTGCAGCACAGCGGTCAGGCGGCCCCACCAGCGTCCCCTCCTTCCTCGTGTCATCCCTCAGGGGGCAAAACATCAGAACATGTGCGCGGTGTGAGCTGAGTTAGGCTGAAACATGACAGAGAAATGATTTGAGGTCAGTGTTATTCCCAGGTTGTATCTACATGGGTATATAGACATATAGCAGTGATTCTGATGATTTGTGCCATACACCTCTTCGCAGGAGCTGGTAGGCATGACGTCCTAACAACCACAACAGTCTCACAATAGATTGATGTCATTGGCACACGCACAGGAATTGTTGCAGGCTGTGAGCTGGGCCCCGCGTGCTTTGTGCTGCCACTGCAAAGATGCCAGAGACCTACCAGAAATGAAGAAGGTACCGCAGTAGTCTTCCCCTAGCAGAGCTGTGACAAGAGCTTTCCCTGTGGAACACAGCTGCTGTGGCCATCTGGGGATGCCACTTTGGGAAGACTTTGCTGTGTTCGCAGAACCACAGCATGGCTGAGGTGGAAGGGCCCTGTGGGTCCTTGTGGTCCCACCCCTGCTCAGCAGGAACACCCCAAGCAGGGGGCCCAGGCCCATGTCCAGGTGGTTCTGAAGATCTCCAGGGAGGGGATTCCACAGGCTCTGGGCAGCCTCTGCCAGTGCCACATCACCCACACAGCACAGGAGTGCTACCCTGTGGCCAGGGTGAGCCTCTGTGCCCAGGCCCATGCCCCTGTGCCCACTGCCTCTGGCCAGGAGGCTGAGGAGGGGCCCGGGTGGCAGCAGGACGCAGCAGGAGGTCCTGTCTCACCGAGATGAAAAATGAGTGATTGGTTCTGAGCACTTGGGTGACAGAAACAGGTGTGGGGGGCTACAGGAATGTAAATATGCATACACCCCCCTCCACACACATATCTACATTTCCTTAAAAGAACATTCAGAAACCGCTTGTTTTATAAAGTGATATCTGCTGTGTTCGTACAGTAGCCCTGCATAAACATTAAATTCTCTCACTTCTGTGAGAAGGAAAAAGGCACTGAAATAGAGCTCAGAAGAATTAGAAGCAACACTGCTGCGTGCATTCTGTGGCTTCCCTTCACATCTCAGTCACAGGCTTACATGACTTTTTCTGTAGGCTTGCAGGTGCATGCATTTAAGTCATGACAAAAATGCATTAAGTCAACTGCATATGACTGATTGTGCGATGAGATACCCGTAGATAAAATGGCATTTTAAATGGTAATACAATCAAAGAAGCACTCAGCATGTGAATGAGCTCAATAGAAACATCTGATCTGATATAGGAAGTGCCAAGGGTATGCCCTGCTTCCAAGCAATGCCCACAGTCAGGTGTGTACAGGAACTTGTACAAGTGCCACTTCCAAGCACCATCCTCCAAGCAGCCATGGGGTGGAGAACACTCTAGTTCCCAGCTGAGAACAGCTCTTCGTGTTACTCTGGAGTGTTCTGTCATCATCGCCTTCCTGCCAACGCAGTGACTTTCCCTTTTCCAAAACCTCAGGTGTATCTTGAATTGGAAAGGAAAATGAAATCACACAAACATTCAGGAGCACATGAATATTAAAAAGCATATCGCAGTGTGGAAGTTGTCAGCTCCGTTTCCTCAAGACCAGGAAGGTGTTTGTCACACATTACTGTTTCCACTTCTCAACCCCTTTATCGAGTGTAACGTTCATGTGAACCCTTTCGCTGTGTTTTGCTGGTAGCTGGACAGTGGATGGTCAGCTGCGGGTCGGCTCACCTCATAGGAAACAAGGATAGAAGGGAAGAAAGATTTCAGCCTTCTGTCTGAGAAAATTTAATTTCTAGGTTAATTTGCAAAGAGAAGTGAGTTTTGTTGGATCACAATCGACCACCTGTCCAAAGTAAGGAATTTGAAAAAAAAATGGGTGAGAGGAAAGTATGTCAGTAAGAGTGTTCCTGCTATGAGGACTCTTAATTGCCTGTGACCCTGCTGTGGAGGAACGTACGGGAAAATTAATGCTCTGAGCAATATTCATCTTGCTGAGTGTTTTCCTTTCTTTCTTCACTTGTGGCTGATGTGACCTTTTTGGACTCCCAACTGCTAGAGGAGATGCACTGCAACATGCAGAGTACATTATTATTCTCTTGAATGTTCTCCAGATTTTGTACCAAATGTTTTCTCTGCTTGGTCAGGATTAAATGTCCTTTGCTTTTGCCTTCTGCAGGTTTCTGTTCCAGATCACGCACCTGGTATGCTACTGCAGTTTGCTTTTAAAGAAGCGTGAAAGCAGTTTTCTTTGCTGAAACGCAGCACTACAAAGTGTGCTTTCATAAACTATTTTACAAAATTCTCAGAAAGCAAACAAATCTACAGCTTGCCAAACCCTGCTCTGGGAGAGCTGTTGAGTCTCCTGCAGCAGCGTCCCGCTCTCCGCCCCAGGCTCTTACCCCAGACACACACTGTGTGCTGCATGTGGAGGTTGCTGCTCTCATTGCACGCTACTGGGGGTCCTTGCTCCCAGCCCACCCCTCAGCTGATGGCATCTCTTCTTCCAACAGCAGGAAGACAGGATCTCCATGTCCTCTGTCCTTCTCTCAAAGCATTCAAAAATTATCAACAGTTATCCAAGGGCTCTGGCAAATGGAGCCAAAGGCAAGCAGACAATGCAGGAACAGAAGTCTCATTTCTTAACGGCACTGGACAAAAGAAAAAAAGCCCATAGAGAGGATGGCGATTCTACAAGAAAAAGAGATTTCTGTATTTACAGGCTGACTGGATTGCAGTCACAATGTGAAAGCTGGTATGCTGTTTGACCACCAACCCCCAAAAAATCGACCAAGAATTTTAATTTTTCTCTCTCCACAATGAACTCGGTAAAATATATATATATATAAATTAGACTTGTAAATGAAAGCAAAATTCATCCTTTGTATTCTCAAGGACAGAATATCCATAGCGTTTGCTATAGAAAAAGTGAAGCAACTGCAGATGGATTATATCCTTGGAAATCAATGAGACAGAATTCTTGAATTTTATTTTTTGTGTGTGTATGTGTGGCCAAGGCTCAGATAACCTGCAATCCCTTAAAACCATACGCATTTGAGATCAAATCCTTAGATAACCCATAGTTCAGATAACCCATGTGAAAAACAGAGGCAGAGGGAGGGAGGCTGTGGGAGAAGGAAAGTGGCCTTTGTGGGAATCACGGCAGGGGACTGTGAAGGCAAGGCTAGGCTTTGCCTGCTGTGCACCTGCTTACTGAGAAATTGTACAATCAGCTAATAAATTTTAATGCCATTTGATCAACTGCGGCTCCCTGACCACTTCACCCCAATTTTGCTTATTGATTCCTTGTGCACTGAACTACTTCAGAAGATCACAAATTCTCTGCATTCCCAATTTCGCTGAAAATGACCCCAAATTATCTTGGCTTCTGCACGTTTGAGACAAAGCTAAAGATTATGTCTGTTGCACAGCAGACATTGCCTAGCTTCTAGGTCGTGAAAACCTAGTTATTTGAACTAGTCAGACTTAATCTGAGACAGCTTTATCTGTGCTAGAAAGTGCTACAGATATCTTCTGCATTTCAAGGAAGTTAAACCCCATCTTCACAGTGAGGAACAACAGACTGGAGCAGCATGGCTATGTTAAAGCATGTTTTATGTTAAGTGGTTTCATTTACCTACACTTAACACAGTCTAATCCAGTGCACTAAAAAGCTTATCCCTGTGCATGTGAGCAAAGAAGGCAGGTTTGATCCAGGAGGCATTGAGTATCCACCTTTACTCTGCAGCAGTGAGACCATGGCTGCAGTCCTGTGCCTCAAATAAAAGCAGGAGGATGATCAACTGGGGCCAAGCTGGCCAGGGCCCGGAGCACTTCCCTGTGAGGAGAGGCTGAGGAAGCTGGACTCATTCAGCCTGGGAGAAAGACATCTTCAGGGACACCTGTAACAGTCCTCCAGCATCTACAAGGAGGCCATAAAGAAGACAGAGCCAGGCTCTTTGCTCACAGAGGTGCATGGTGGGAGGGTGAGAGACAACAGGTGATGGAGAGTGGTTCAGACTGAGCATATGCAGAAAGGCTTTCCCAGGAGTGCAGCCCAGTGGTGGGACAGTACTGAGAGGCCATGCCATCCCCATCCTTAGGGGGCTCAAGAAACACTGGTATCAAGCCCTGAGCAACCTGGTCTGAGCTCAGAGCTGATGCCACTCTGAGCAGAGGTTGGAGAGCTCCTGAGGTTTCTTCCAACCTGGATTATCCTGTGATCATTTGAATCCATATAATGGAGCCCTGTTTATAGGCTCCATAAACAAGGAGCGTGGTTGTAGGTGGTGTCACTGAGAATAAGAAATGCAACTGTGAACTTTTTTCCTGCCCTATATTTAAATTCTCATTAAAATGATGGATTATTTTAGGTTTTTTTCACATCAGCCAGATATATTCATATACACGCACATCCGTATATATAGAAACAGGGAGCGTCTGTGCATTTTCCTCTGTGTATTTATCCACTAAATGCATGTTTTATAATCCTCAGTGTTTTGCAAGGCTGTGGGGTAATCTGCTTCATTCAGTGGTTACTCCTGCTCAGGAAATGCACAACAGTTGCAAACGCTCGCAGATTGGTTGCTGGGTAAACTGCGGCTCATTTGTATTCAGCACCCTGCGTAAAAGTGATAAGAAGCCAAATACTCCTAGGAAACAGCACAAATGAAATACAGCACGCAGGAGGCAAAGTATTTATAGAAACAAAATATCAGCATTTTCCACACATTTACACAAAGCAATTTCAGTCTTTTCATAGGAAAAAAATAGAACATCTCTGGCACTCATTTACTCATTTCCCTGCAGTCATATATTTTGGCCAAAAAGCACTGACTACATAGAAAACCTTCAGGTCACAGCAAATTAAAGATCAATGACAACCCAAAATAGATGCTGTCATATTTTCAGTCCTAACATGTCTTTGTAATAAGAGCATTGTTTTAGTAAGTAAATAACGTGACATTTCTGCTTGAATGGGATTTTAGCGTCGTGCCTGAACTCTGCTCGCAGATCCCCAGCCTGTTATCAGAGAAAAAAATGGTATCTGCTGCCTTTAACTCCTTGGGACCTCTGGGCTGGTTAGTGCAAGTCAGTGCAAGACTGAGGCTTGGTGGTCAGAGAAGCAGCCCACCACAGCTTCCTTCGTGGCCCTGTTCGGGATGGCGAAGCCTTGCCGTGCATGGGTGCAATGCCCACCCGCACCCCAAGGACAGTCCTGCAGAGCTGCTCCAGCTAATGGTGCTCAGGCAGCTTGGCCAAAAAGCTTCCACCTTGCTGAAGGGAAGCAAGGAAAGAGCTGTGGCAGCCTTTCAAAGGACAGAAGCTTTGCATCCCACTCAAGTCTGACTGTCAGCAGAAGGAGATGCGGACCAGGACCAGGCCCCACCAGTGCCCGGTTCTGTCGGGTCAGCAAGTGTAGCACCCACACTGCTGCCTCTGTCACCGTCTGACAGAGCAGCCTACCCTGCTTCTTTACACGGCAGGTAGGAATACTGAACAATTTTTACAGCGTGGGTGGTTGCTCCTTAAGTCTAAGAGTGACATTTGAAAGCTTACTTTGTTCCACACGCTTGGTCTCCTTGTGTGTGTGGCTCACACAGACATCTTACGAGTAGCATTAAATCTTCACAATAACACTTACAGATCGGAGCAAAAATGCAATTATTTAGTTATTCCACAGTAAAGTAATACAATATTCAGTATTCAATTACAGTAAAGTAATACCTATTCATCCAATTCCAAGTATTATTCCCACTTAGTTAATGATGTGAGACAAAGTTGGGGGATACCATTGCCTGTACCTTCTGCTGTGATCCCTTGACTGAAACAGTGATTTGATATTTGTGGGTTTGGGGATGGGGGTGGATTTAGGAATGTGTGAAGAGTGGATGATGAAATCCCTGCTGAAGTGCGAATTTATCTTTTATTGTTCTTTTATTGCTGGAGTTTTTATTAGGAATGCTGGGAAACAGGAAAAACAAGTTGGAACCTTCTAATATAGAGCAAAGAAATAAAACAGGAAAGCATCTAAATCAGGAAACAGCTGAAAGACATTAAAATGCCTTTTTCTGCTGACATCCTACAACCGAGTCAGGAATCCTTTAGAGAGAAAATGTCTTAAGCGTGAGTAGAAAAGACCTTACATTTAATGGTGCTACGTAATCTTTTGCATATCTCTATTTTAAGCTTAATTCTCTTTGTTCTCTGTCAAGGTTAAATAAGCAAATAAATGCGCAGTGGTCACTACATGCCAATGATTTGCCAACAGCAAAAAGGAGGCTCAGGCACCACTGGCAGCTGTGACAGATCCATGTGGAGCTGTTAGCCACAGACAGCTTGATGTGGGATTTTCTTGAATCTGTTGTCTGTTTCTACACACACAGTGTGTGTAGGTAAAGGAAACAAATTTCAGAGAGGAATTCCTACAGCACAGATTTCTTGATCAACAAGAAAGCAACCTGCAAAGCCTCTAATCTGTTCCTCCCTGGCAGAGGAGTGACAACGTGTACCAACCCAAGAGAAGCCTGATAAAATGGAGCAAGCTGGGGAAAAAAGGATGAGGTTAGAAAATCTTTAAAAAACTGATCCTAAAGCAGCTGCAAACCAGGCAGCCCAAGACTTTTTCTGGCCAAAAATGTGGAGGCCTCACAAGTTACTCTCCTCAGGAGAAATTGATGCAGTGCTGTTACAGCATTTCTGAGCCCTGTTCCTTTGGGCATTGGAGGGATTAAGTAAACAAAGACAGTTTCTTTGCTTCTACCAAGGCTCTTCCAGACAGCATGATTCAAAAACTGCCTCTCTAGGCTTTTTCCCAGGGTCACGCTCATTTAGGGTAGGTCTGACTTTCTGTGTTTTTCTCTTCCCTTGCATTTTTAGTCAAGCATCAGGAAATTTCCTCTTTCCACATGATTGGGTTTCTTCAGCGAATTAACACATCTTATGCTGTGACTTGCAGTGTTAAGATGGTGGCTTTACCAACCTCTGTAACACAGGTTAGTATGTATAGAACCTACTAGAGACAAAAGATGAATATTCAAGCTCAGGACATTCGTTTCACCCTGCCAGACACCTATTTACTGATTTTCTGAGGTCTTCAAAATTAATGCAAACACTCCTTTATATTTTGGGTGATATGGTTAAACTGATCTGGTTTCATCAGAGTCGTAGCAAGGAAGCCAATGTTTCCAATTTGTACACAAACACAACAAATTTTTTCCTCATATTAGATATCTATTTCCCGTGTCTGCATTTCAGTACTCATAAATCATGCTGATGCAACAAACTAATTTCTTTTATGGTGAAATCTCTTACAGGGTCAGCAAGATCTTATCTGGAGCAATGCAGATGTTAGAAGCTGCAGTTTAGGCACTGATTGTTCCTTTCAGGTAAAGGAAAAAAAAAAAAAGATAGGCTGAGAAAGTAAGGTGATAGCTCCCTGTACAGGGTCTAGGTGCAGGACACTGAAACTTCAGCAAAATATCAGATTGCCTTGATAGCCACGTGAGAAGGCATAAGCTGCTTCCTTCCCACCCGCAGGAGGAAGGATCAGTATCAGCTAACACAGGGTAGGCTCGGGGAGAAATAAAAGCTGATGCAGGGGTGCTAGATTGAATGACTGAGGCATTCCTTCCTGTGTCTTGACCTTTCAGAGAGGAAGGATTCTGAAGCTGAGCAGGCTGCATCGCGTGGGAACAGAGGCGTCACCTACAGAGCTGATCCAGTAGTGAGGCCACACTCACACTGCTTGGTTGTTGCCTCATTCTGGTAGGTCCCAAGTTCAAAAGGTGCCCATGCCCCAAACTGCCCAAGACATAGGGCTCCAGATCAGATACACTTAAATTCAAAGGAGATTTGGAAACTTGACATTTTTTTGCCTCTGTCTCCATGAAAGCCTTGCTCCACCATGTTTTCTTTACCTACCATGCTGTTACAAATGCAGTACGTCCCCTGGGTGTGTTGATGTCCAGCTTGGCTCCCGCAGTCCTGCCCTGGTCCCACAGCCACCAGCGCTCCTTGGCTCCAGCACAGGGCCCCGGGCAATGCCACCCGCAGTGCTGATGGTGGGGCAGTGACAGCCTTGTTCTCCCACCCCTGCAAGTCTGATGTCACAGCTTACACCAGGAGGATTAACACTGCGATATCTGCTGGCTGGAGACATGGGCTATTGATCTGAAACTGACAGTCACCGAAAACAGAAAATATCTATCGGTTTGAATTCTGAATCAATGAGCTTAAAGAATATCCTTGCTTAAGATAAAAGACTGAAGCCACCAGTTATTCTGTACCATTTGACTTTGCTTTATATTTATATGACCTTTCCTTTCTTTACATTTTCCCTTCTGCTTTCAAATGCAGAATTTTAAAAAGTTGTATTAAAGATGAGTTTGAGTGAAAATGACTTGTTTTGGAGCAATGTAAGACCTGCTTCCAGAATGAATGGAAAAATACAGTCAAGATCAAAGAACTTTGAACAAAGACAAAGGTAAGTTCTTTGGGAGCGCGGCCAAAGCCCCGGGCACGGGAATCGCGTTCCCAGGAATTACTGCTCGACAGTTGGCTGCGACCAAATGGAGCGCAGGGAAAACCCAGAGACCAGCACACAAGAACGACTAAAGGTCAGAACAGCGAAGGAGGAGTATGAAAAGATTAGATTAATCTGCTGGGAATCTCATATCATCAAGAACAGGCTTTGAGGAAGATCTGCCAGGAAGATGAAGCGGGCAGGAGGGTTTGCTTGAGGAACAAAGGGGACCAACCCGTACTGAATTTGGAAATAGTTAGCACCACCTATTGGCGACAGTTTGAGATGGAAAAAGCTGGTGGACTCCTTAGTATGTTTAAGCAGATAAAACAGAAAAACTATTGCTACTGTGATGTTTGTTTTAATAACCAGCACTTGAAATATTTATAAAGACGAAATTCTTAATTGCACTTCTTGTGCCGTAGTTTAGATTGATGCTCACTAACGCAACGAGTATTTGGGAAATAGGTACATTGAAGCTTAACAAGATATGATTAGGTCAGCATTAGATCTGACCTCATTTCAATTAAAGCAAGAGAAAATCCACAGAAAAGCCTTTCCTATGTCTTTCACACTTACCAGTATTTAAAAATACATGCAAAAAACTCCATAGGCACTAACAAGCAGCAAAGTGGAAAAGATAAAAAGATAAATATCCATAATAAAGAACTTGTGCCTTCTCTCCAAAGCTGATCTAATCAATCAAAATGCATTTTGTCCTGCATATTTGTCTGTTGTACTTGCTGACCTGTGTAAGTAAAGCTTACAAATACTGGCAGTCTTGTGCTTTTTGGGAAAGGAGATTTCAAGCAAGGCACTACCCATCGTAGCATCTGTGGTTTTAAGAGCTCTGTAGACATAAGCTAGGACTTGTTGAATTGAGCATTCTGGGGGCTTCTTGCTACCAGATGTCGTTGGCAGAGGCATGGTTACTGACCAGCTATAAATGGGTTTCTATAAGGGCACACCTGACTTGGAGCAATACAGTTGCTGCCCTAGTAAATCTATGGTCTATATGCAATAATTTGTCTGCTCCTTGTGCCCATCTTTGCCTTTTGTTTTTATTATTATCACTGCTTTTATTGCTAGCCTGTTAGTTAGAAAACTTCGCTCCAAGGAATCAGACTGACTTGCAGTTTTGAGGAGTTAGACATTATTGGGAAGAAGTGGTGTGGAGAGGCTTGATGAAGACCCACGAAGAGCTGAGGTCTTTGCTCAGGATGGTGCTGAGTGCCACTGAGAGCCTCAGCTTTCCCCAGAGTTAATTTGCAGGATCAGACCCCGCTCCTGCAGCTCTATTAACAAATAATTGGATTTGTTCAGAGGCGCTCCCAAACAGCATTGTTTTATCTCATGCCTTTGTTATCTTTCTTCCATTTAACAAGCGGTTAAATAAAGGGCAGCAGCAAGAGGGAAGAATTCTGCTGGGAGATGCTTGCGCTTGGCGAGCCCGAGTGGCAGCGATCGATAGCCTGCTGCGTTCCACTCCATTTGCAAACACTGCTTTGCCCGAAATACCGAGTGCACGGTTTATGGCTCTGCCTACAGTACGTGTTTATTACATAAAAGAAAAAGCGACTTTGTTTTCAAATGTTTGGCATTTCAAAATGCTGTCAATATTTCTATTAGCTATTAAAAATATCAGGATTTCACAAAAATATTATAAAGGCATTGGTGTACAGAAAATGTCCAAGGAAAATATGAAATCATACGGAAAATTTTGTGTAGGTATAGATTGAGTGTGCCTTAGGTGATCGGGATTTATGGTACCCTGTTGAACAAAGGTTTGTTCAAATCGAACAAATAATTAGGGTATTATTTTTTTCAGAAGTAGAACTCAAAAGTTACTCTTCTTGTTTTTTTTTTTTTTTACCTTTTATTTTAGATATTTTTATATTCTATTAATTTTGTTGTTGAGACCTTGCAGCACAATTGAAAGAGCCCAGCAATGCCTGAAGTTTGAATGGAAATTATAACCACACAAAATCCCTGCAGAGCTGCTGGGCACGTTGCTGCTCTGCACTCTCTCGCTGCTAAACTTTGAAGAGAAATAGCTGCTCTGAGATAGCACCAGGAAGAAAATGAACGGTTTCTGATTAACTGATAGTGCTGAAATTTTCACTGTAAAAATCTTATTTTAGATTGAGTTCTAGAAAGGTACTAGTAACAGCTTAAAACGTGTTTTATAATATGACCAGACTTTGATTGCATGTGGGTAAATTGTTTGCTTAACTTCAAGCAAGCAACTTTTCTAAAACCATGGACTTCAAAGGCGGGATTGCCAGTGCACAAGAGGCTATGTAAATAACGCTGCTGAGGTACTTCAAATACTTAAGAAAAATATCTGCTGACAGGCCTGAAAACTGGAATTTTCTGGCTGTAACCTGAGAACGACAGAAATGCTGATGGTTAAGTGTTTCTTCCCTGCTCCTGCACCACCTCTCTGGAAGGAAATCAGAGGCCTTTCTATTTTCTAAGCTCCTTTTATCTGAGGCCCTTTGAAATAATCAAAGAGGCCAGCTGGTCAAAAACACCGGCCTGGAAAACGGGAGCTGCTGATTTCATCCCCGTATCTGCCATAACGTTGCATTTGGTGTTGCGGATCCTATGGCAAACCTTGTCAAGGCAAAAGTGCGTTTATCCTTGCGTAAAGAGCAAACAGCTCAAAAAGGAAGAGTCAAAGCAATTTGCACCCTGCAGCCAGAAGTGCCGGCACAGGGACGGTGTGGCTGGGGCTGCCTGTCCCGGCGCAGTCCTGCGGGCTGAGATCTGCTGCCGGCAGCTCCTGAGGCACAGCCCAGGGCTGCATGGAGCAGCTCAGCGCACGAGTGCCCACCGGCGCTGCCTCTGTCCTTGCTTCCTTGTCTATAAAACACAAAGGATACCTCTTTATCTTGATTTCAGAGCATAAGGGAGAAATCCAAGGTTTTCATTACAGGCTTTGTAAACCCCAGGCAAAACTAAAAAACACAACTGTTTTATAACCAAGATCATAAAATCACGAAACGGAATTTTTAAATTAGATGATTTAGAGTTGTGCGTGTGTGCAAAGCTCTCTGAGACCCGCTTTTTCCCTTCTTACTCCAGCTGCTAGTTTCCAGTGCCTTTTTTGGACGACCTCGAAGCAAGGCCGTTTCGAGGTATGTGCTCTTGGCCTGCACTGGTGACATGATCAATCTTCTGAGTACCATTGTCCCCTGCACGTCCATGACACAATGCTTACACCGCCGTGTTTCTACTGAGGAAATGACCGTAAATACAGTGCCTGCTGCTGTAGTAAGGCAGAAGATCGGCAGCAGCCTCAGCCCCTGTGTGACTGGAGAGCAGGGGAGGCTGCACGTCCCTGTCCCGCAGGCCGTACGGCCAGGGGCCTGGTCTTCTTCCCTGACAACCTGGAGCAGGGCTTATGCCAAGGAAATCTGCTTCTTTACATCCAATGTAAGGGTGAAGAAGAGAGAGAAGAGCCTCATGACTGCCCCATGCATGCAGACAATATCAGCACTGGTGTGGTGGAAGATCACAACTGGAGAAAGAAGTGGGAGCCACCTCATTGTCAAATAAATTTGTGCCTGATCAATGAAGCAAAAACAAGCACGATGGCTCCGGATTCCTGCCTGCACGAGGGCCTGTGGTGAGCCCTGAGCTAGTGCTAGGCCGCTTCAGAGCACTCGGGGATTGCAGCTCCTCCAGCCCACACTGAGTTCTGGAGCCACTGCAGCCTGTTCCGAGCGACCCTGACCAACGCCACATGGAGAGACGTGGCACCACGACATGGCCGGCAGCGGCCTGCATGCCCCTGGGGCGGGTCCCACAGGGACCCAGGAGCATAAAGCAGCAGCACAAGGAAAAACAAACTGTGAGGTCAAAGGGAGGAGAGTGCACAGCCAGTGCAAGAAACCTGGTGAACTAACAAAGACCTGAGAGCAGGATGGGAACGTTTATTATCAAAAGTACTCCACTCTTCCCAACATGTTTATTTTGGGAGTGCATTTAGCGTGCATGTGCAGCTTATCTCTGCGTCTCAGGGAAGGTACAGATCAGCTCACCACTGTCACCCTGACTGACAGGCAGCTGCTGCCGCAGCGCGGTGACACCGAGCGGCCGCGCCATGGACGCCCGCGGCCCTGCTCCATCACAGCTAGCGAGGGGCTCGTCTTCACCCCGCTTCTGTTGAAGTGATTTCTTCTAATTGGCCACTTAACACCTTAAAAAATACGGGGAGATACAGGTCAGCGCTCAGCAAGCTGATGTTTGGGCAGTGTTTTCCAGGGGTAAATGAAGATTTGCTTATGCTCAACACAACGCCCGCAGAGAAAAATTAATGATCTTATCAGGTAAAGCAGGTGTTGTGGTCACACCATCAAGGTCACTGGCATCAACAGAACACTCAGGAAACAGAGCTGTGGCACGTTCCCTGCAAGGTGCTGGAGTGTTGTAGAGATAATGTGCTCGGCCTCAAGGGGAAAAACGCGAGGCGCTGCCCCTCGCTAACAGCTGCTCACGGCGGAGCGCTGCGGGCAGGGAGAGGGAGCGCTGCCCTGCCGGGCCTGCCCAGGAGGCTGCCAACAACTGGCCCGACTCCCCGCTGCCTCGCCCCTGCCTCGGCCTCCGATGCTTGTGCCAGGGAAACGCAGCATATATACTAACGGCTATCACATCAGAAAGGTTGAGACTTAGCACCATTTGCACAGATGTAAAAATCTGCAGAAAGTGCAAGGTAGGGGAAAATTAGGGCCTGTAAATGCGGGGAGAGAGGCTCATGCAAGAAGGGAGTGAAAGGAGCCTCAGAAATGTAGCTTTAGGGACAAAAGGCAAACAGCTTATTTTAGCTCAGCTCAGTGGTGCCCCAGGAGCACTGAGTCACAGCTGCTTGCTCCCACGACAAAAACACATGGCCATTATCTCTTCTTCCTGAGAGCACTGCAGAGCCGCCACACCTAGAGAAGAGAAAGCAGACCTCTGGGATCAGCAGAGCAGACAGCTTCAGGCCAGCAGCACCGCTCCCCTCTGCCCAGCTCACACCGTCAGGGCCACCATGCCCCCGCCTGACAGCTGCAGCGATGTCTCAGGGCACGAAGCACCCCGACACCACTGAAATGGGAGCTAAGGCACCTCCACCCCTCCTGCTGCCAGCGAGGGCCGTGCCGCGCGGCTCCTGCAGCCCGCGGTGCTGCCCCGGCACAGCGCACGTATTGAACATCCGGCTGGTTCCTAAAAAAACGAAAATGAACAGAAAGCCAGAGCGTGACAGTTTGTGCCATCTGTATGGAACACGAGCTTGAGTTTTAATAGCATCAGTTATATCATTATTAACCAACATTTTTGTATTCAAATCCATTTTCTGCTTAAAAACCCTCTAACAGGAAAAAACTATCAGCATGTGCGCTCCCACCTGCTGCCCTCCTGCTCCAGTCCATCTCATGCCCGTGAAGTTCTGCATCAACGGCGATGGCCATACACTGGTAGGCAGCGTATTTTTCTTACGCAGTAGTACAGCAAAGTCTGCTAAAAAACCCACAAAATCAGGGTGAGGGGAGGAGAGCCTTTCAAAGGAAGATGCACGAGTAATAGAGATGGACAGCACTAGGAGGCGGGGGGTAAAACGAGAGCTGTTTTGACAGCATTCTCTGGTAGTGCACAGGGTTGATGTTTAGCACCGTGCAGCAGGCCAAGACTTCACTGTGCACACTCGGATCCTGCTGAAGACTCACTTCTTCAGCTGCACAGCAAGCATTTCAGGCTGCTTCTATTTTTATAAACGTCTTATACACTTTCCCCTCGTCCTCTGTGTAAAAATGCTTGACCTGTGTTGTCCCAGGCCCCCTCCCACAAAGCCCTTTGCAATTCCTCTACCACTCTCGAAATGGATGCTGTATAAAAGCAGAAGCCAGAATCTGCACTGTAGCTTCCTTTGAGGGCTGCAGAAGAAAACACTGATAGCAGTAAGAATACTTGCATATAATCGAGTTTATACAATACGTAGCAGAAATACATTTTCAAAATATGCTTCTCTTCAGTTCCATTGGACAGATTCCTCTTTCTGCACCAGCTACATTCCTTGTTTGACGTATTACAGACCAAACTAAGCTGTAGCTTAGTGTTCTTTCCACGCACAGTTCCTAAGACTCCAAGAAATAATACTTACAGCATTAACTACCTGCTCAGCAGTATTGGGTCTGCAAACTGGTTCTACATGCCACACCTGCTGGGCAGTCCAGTTCTAAAAGTGGGAATGCCTTTGTCTGCTGGGGCAGCACATTCCTCCTCCTCCTGCAGGCAGACCTTGCCACTGCACTTGAGCCCCAGAGCAAAACAGTTTAGGTAAGGGATGGGAATACCTGCAAACATTTTAAAAGAGCTTACATAGCACAAAGAACTTAATGCATAGCAAAAGCCAAACACAAATAACCAACCTAGAGACCTCCAAAATGTTGGAGACCTTGCTCCTTTTCCTTCTATGTCAGCCATGTGCTCCTCTGGCGCCTTTCAGCCACGATGAATGTGCCCAGGAAGCAGCTTGTGGAAAGAACGGGTCGGTAGAAACACTGCACACTTCTCCTGAATTCCCAGTACTTCGGTGTGTTCCTACTCGGGATGCCTACAGACAGAGTAAGTAATGCACACACCTCTTTTGCTGCAATGGTGTTTGTTCAAGACCAAATGCCCACCTCAACCAGCAAGAGACCAGCAGGAATTAGCTGTAAGATGGCAGCCCAGTGTTCAAAGATCCGTGAGAGAGTAACAGGAGAGGCAGCACCCAGCTGAAACCACTGCATTGCTTCTATTCACATTAGGTTAAAAGAAATAAAAGCAGTTACAATTTTGCTGTAGCTGACTCAGGCTGGATCTAAAGGCAAATTAAGTTTCACCATCCACAGTAAGAAAGCAATTCAGCTTCTGAACTGGATCAGCTTTGATGACACAATGAAGACTCCTGTTCAGCAGGAGACAGAATTATCAAACCAATCTTTATTTGTCTGTGAACTTGACTTTAGGACTCCAAAAGGAGTAATGTAAGCTTGGTCCAGTTACAGTGAAACTGGTCCAGAACACTGGAGCTGATCCATCAAGATAAATGTATTACTAGCACTTTGGTATGACAGATGCTTGATGAGTGACTATGGCAGAGCAAATGCCTCTTTAACTATAATTTTTGAATAGTATTATTAAACTGCACTAAAATCTATGTTATGTTTGAGGGAAAAAAGTGTAATACGTGAAAAGCTATTATTACAGAGCACATACAGCACAATTTTTCAAGCACCAGCTTCAAAATTAAAGGCATTTGAACAAAGGTTCTCTCTGGGGAGAGTCACTTTGTAACCAATTCAAACCTTTCCGTAACTATTGTTTAAAGAAATTGTCAGTTACACAGATTATTTTTCCTTCATATTCCAAATCCTGCCAAGCCAGGTTGATTAAAATGTTACATTTTAAAAAATGAGGCAATGTAATTACCCTTTATAAAAACTGAAAACAGCAACTCAATTTTTAAAGCATCACGAACAAAAGGCTGCAGCCCATCTCTCACTCACATATGGATTCATGTAATGATTCTTCAATTAGAATTATTATCTATACAGCAGCTGAAGACTGAGAACTGCTGATACACTGCAGATGAGAACATTTGGTAGTCTCTGGGCTCCAGCCTTTCTTGAAAAATGATGATCGCACACTATAGATTGCTGGGTTTATATGTGTATTAAGCTGCAATGCCAGCATTTACATTTGCAGCATTACAGTTTTGCTTTCTTAGGCTCAAGAGAATTCGCTGCATCTGGTAGCTTTTATTTGCTTTGTATCTTAGGCAATCGTTACAAATGAAGCGTGAATAGGCAATATTAGTGCTCAAATAGTCCTTAGTTTTGTTCATTATCTTGGATACTACAGAAGTAAACTAAGAGCGGGTCTGTGAGATGGGTCATTCCGTGTCAGTTCGCTTGCGCTATATTATCCCACTGCTATTTCCATAAGGCAAGTCCATCTGCTCCTTCATTTATTTCACCTATATAGATCCAGATAGCATAAGACGTAATAGCAGAGGGAAAGAAAAGCATCTCACAGAACAATTACAGGCACCTTAGGGGGCATAAGTCACTGCAGTGACTCAAACTGCAGCAGTCTGAGGGCTTCCTGCCTACCCACACACCCTGCTCCATTGCCAACAGCTACGATCTTCAGAAGCAGGTATCTGTATCTGTATCTCTGCTTCCTGCAGAAGCAGAACAGGAAAAGTGCGTGCTTCACAGGCAGGGTCTTCCATACCCTCGATGCTCACTTTAAGACACCTTGGCTTCAGCATTTGTTATAACGCTGTACGGGCCG
This sequence comes from Penelope pileata, assembly GCA_013396635.1. Lineage (NCBI taxonomy): Eukaryota > Metazoa > Chordata > Aves > Galliformes > Cracidae > Penelope > Penelope pileata. The sequence goes on from WBMW01002256.1 coordinate 1,750,027, forward strand.
TGGCAGTTGCCAAGCAGATGGATTGCTTTGCTATCCCTGCTACAGGGCAGTGACTTGGCAGATCAACAAACCAGGTAGTGAGAACAGTGACCTCCTGAATTTCTGAACCGTACATTCTTCTGGTGAATTTCAAGCACTTGCCCATTCCTGTTTCACTGCTGGGAGCGACCTGCAGTGGCCTGTAACAAGAGGGACATGCAGCATCAACAGCAGCTGTGAGGCAGCCTTAGTAAATGGGCACCTGTTCATGGTGCTTTCACTAAGGATCCCTGCTGCCTGAACCCTGAGTGTTATCTAAAGGCCACACTGCTTTCCTAAACGTGCCAGTAGCAATATGGATGCTAGAGATTACAGGCTGGCTCAAGCAGATCTCTGAGGTATGTGGAAGCCTTTGGTGTCGGTTGTCTCTCTGGAGGCCAGGAAAAGGGGTGCACAGTTTTGAGTTCAGGAACTTCTTCCTTCAGCAACTTCTTTCTTCTGCAACCTCAGAACTGTTTATCTAGAAGGCAAATACTGCAAATGTGTTTGTTTTACCCTGCATATTTTACTCTGCATATTTTGACAGAGCTATGCCCAAGCTATTCCCACCTTTCAGCAGTACTGCTTTTAGCAGGTGAGACCACCCACAGGCATGAGATCTCCCCACATCCACTATACACAGAAAATGGAAACTGTCAATAGCTGTGTTCAATATTATTTTATTACTTTATTACAGACATTGGTGAATAGAGAATATGTGGTTCATACTTTTCCTTAAAAAATACTCTGTTTATCTACTGAATCTCCTGTTTCAAATATGCTGTAAATAACCATTTCTTCTTCATTTAAAGTATATTGCCATTTGAATCCCTAAAAATCTCAGTATAACAATGACGACATTATACAATGTTTCTGTCTCTGAAAACTTAGTATTAATTACAACTTAACACATTTAAGGGAACAAAGGAAGCAGATGAAACTGTGAAGCGGGACAACAATTTACCGCAGTAAGGTAACACAAATACTTAGTTCCAGAGATCATACCTCACCATGGGCACATTTCTCAAAATACTTCAAACCGCACGGCTTCGGGCAGCATCACTAAGGTGTGCAAAGAGCTTTAATGACCCACAAATCAAAAAAAACATCGTAAGCAGAAGTGTCACCTTACAATGTTTTTCAACTAAAAAATAAAACATTTGATGGCACAAAATCAGAACAAGACACTTAATACTTTCCCTGGAACACTCGTTTAGAGAGATTTGTTGAAATTTTTGCCTTTGATTTCAAATGGAAACATTCTGAAGACAGGAAAAACACCACCTGAGAAAGCAGTTCAATCTAGAGTAGAAGGGAGTGAATTATTGGCAGCAGACAATTTATTACAAGAACATAAAAGGCAGAGGTCTTTTCCTCTCAGAAAAGGCAATTGTTGTTCTCTTTTTTTCAGTTGCAGGATATTGCTCATCAAATCTTTGTTGTAGCTGCTACCATGCACCTCCCTAAACTCTCACTACAACAGTTCCGATACTTGTGTTCTGTAACTAATCAACTAAATCAGAAACTTCTGCTCAATGAGGCATGAAACAACAACATCCAAAAGCAGAAGAAAGGTCTCAGTAAGGCCCTGTGGTTTCCACTGGCTGCTCCAAGATGCTGAACACAGAGGGCAGGGTGAGCTGCACAGTTCTGTCCCCCAAGCCTGAGGGAAAGCTTTACTGACTGGAAAAACTGAGGTATAGCATTATCTCAAAAGAAAAATCAACAAACAGAAAAAAAAAGAAAGAAAGAAAGAAGAAAAGAAAAAAGAAATTAAATAAATTTACATCTACTTATGGCCACAAGGACCCAGTGGTCAAGTTCCGCTGCATTTCTCCTGAGACGTGACAGCACAGCAAGTAACTGTGACTGCAGCCCAGGGAGCCAGACCTTCCACAAGCCCTAATCAATCTGAAGTGTAACTGCAGCAATAACAATGTAGGAGCAGCCGTTCAGTTTAGGCTACAGATCCAATGAACTTCAGTAAGTGAGAGCACCTTCATGATGGTTAGCATTCTATTAATGTCCACATATTCACATCACCTCTCGTATCAGTTCATTTGAGCACCCTGGAGGGACAAGCCTTTCAAAAGCGCTATTTTGATAAGGCAATTTCCAGAGGGCTCTGAGGATGCATGTTTCAAATCCCACCAAACAAAGTCACTAGAACACTTCCTGACATTTAGAACTCATTAATTGTGGTGTCCCAAGTATTCCTACTTTACAGACAAAGAAAAATGACTTTGAATGTTAAGCTCACTTTGAACAGTAAATGACATAAAAGCCTGCATACAGTGTAGTAACTGCATTTAAGAATAATTAACAAATTTTTTAACTCACAGCGCTGTCATTCTAGCAATATGGAACCTTTGTTTCAGGAACAGACTCTGAATCTATTGTTTCCTCAATGAATTCAAATCAGTAACTGCACACAGCCACAGAAGCAACAGTGGCATGAGACAGTTCAGAAGAGGATGTCTATAATTTCTAAAAACAATGGACTACAAATGCCAAAATACCCTCTGGTCCCACTGGATCTCAAAACTGCTGCGATCCTACAAAGCATTCCTCCTTTTCAGTGGACCTCTGACCTGATCGCCCCTGCTGAAGAACACCTATCAAAGAAGAGATGAAATACATAAAGGACAACTCCCTCCCCACTGCATAGCCTCACATTTTCATCACTGTACTCCCTCAAAATTCCTTTGGGTTGCTGAACTATGCAAACATTTCCAAGAGCTGAGTATTGACAGGATAGGAGAAGTTCTGTGCCACTGAGAGCTGCTTTGTTCTAGGCAGTTCATGAGAGGTGAGGACACCTAAAAAGACTACTATTCCAACTCCACAATTTCTTCATCTGGATTCAGCATTGTATTTAGTCAGGGCTATCCCCAACACTTTTATATAAATCACATCAACACTTTTTATATAAATTTTTATAAAAATAAAGAAAAATGGCAAGTAAGCTAAGGAAAAACAAAACACTTTGAGAGCAGTAAGACATTTCTTGTTGGTTGTATACCCAGACCTAAAAAGGAATTCGATCACTGCTACAGCAAATCTTGTTAATCAACATGTGCGTAAGTATTCTGTGATTTGCTGAACACCAGTCCCAACAGTCACCCACAGACTGACAGGCCAGCTCAAGGATTTCATGAATGCAGAGCTTTACTTTGGCATATTAAGTGCATTTATTTGGTGCAAAAATCTTGTGTCTGACTTTCCAGGTAGGCAGAATAGGAGAATATCACCTATTTCCTTTAAATGTAAATTTCACCCCAAGTTTTTTTGGTGGTGTTTTTTTCAGATCAAGATCAAATTTTCTGCACTGCAGATTCACAATGCTAGCCCAATACAAACCTGACAAACTTCAAACAAAAGTGCATCTTCCTGTGTTACTGTCTGTATCTTCTAGTCTTCAAGTTGTTCTGTGCCTGTATTAGAATTACATACCTCATTCACACTTTTTTCTTTCTTTACTTCTTTTCTAGAAGCCTTCAAACACTTGTCCAGTCTTTTTAGGAATACGTCTACATCTTGCTTTTTAATTCCAATGGCTGATGCAGCATTGAGGTAAGCACAGGGGTAGTCATTTGTATGTGACATAAAGCCTTTAAAAGTGTAGTTATTCACTGTCTGTACAGCCCCACACGGAACAACCCTGAAACAAACAAACAAGATTGTCTTTCAGTTAAAGATGCCTTAAATATTTTCATGTGATACCCTATGATAAACATATTTACACAAGTTCCTATACAGTAGAATATCTACTAACATCATTTTCTGCTTCCTCAGCTCCTGATCTCTCAGCTTTCTGATCTGTCTTTCCCTTATCTAAGGCTGGGGCAACCCCACCCCACGTCCACCCCTTCCAGTCACATGTGCAAGTGATCTGCCCTGCGCCAGTCATGCCATGATCAGCTGTTTCCCTGCGCCGTAACAAGGCCATCTATCTGACCCACTGTCTCTCCAACACGGGCCAGCTCACACCTCCTTCGACAGCCTCGTGACTCTGACCTCCCCGGGGTCACCATGCTGAGAGCAGGCTTAGTGCAGACAGATACCTGCTCAGCACTGTGCTCTGCAGCCCAAAGCATCTGGGGTTCAGGTGATTCAGAGGGCTCAGCCCTCCGAGTAGCTGGGACTACGTGTGCACCACTGCTCACCATCCTTCCATGACACTCCCTATTTTCCCAAACCAGGTCCCTAACCTTTTCCACCTTCTGCCCTCCTACTTCAGTCTGCTTCCTCAAATCAGGATCCCAACTTCTTCCCATGCATCCCTTGGTGCTGCATCTCCCCTTTTCCTCATCCTATGATGGCAACCTCAGATTCGTTCCCTCCTCACAGTGAACACTTTTCACCTTTGCTTTTACCACTTCCTCATACGAAGAAGCACTACCCATAACACCCTATTTCTCAGCACTTTCAGTACACAACCATTCCCCAATAAACCACAACCTTAACCCACACCCTTCCTTGTTAAAGGCACAACTCACCTTATGGCTACAGTTAAAGCCTACACAAGCAGGTAACACCAATCAACGGATAAGAATTTGTTATCTCTGCAGAGACAATCCCTGCACTTCATACAAGAAACTGTATTCAGACAAACACACCATGATTAGCAGATCCTTTCTGTACTGAAGTGCTCAAAACTCAGGTTATGCAAAAGCCTGAATGCCAGCAAAGCAGGGAGTTGCTGTTACTACCAATGCCATGCAGCACAAGCCTAACATTTAAATCTATGAAATGCCAGGTCAAACAGTATATATAGCACAAAATAATTACTTGCATATATAAAAAAAAGGAAAAAATGAAACCTTTGGATCAGACAAAGAATTGGAGAGCTTTAACTTTTCAAATATGGAACCTCTTGAATCATTTCAGCCAAAGATGATGGAAATTGCAGGACAAGCCAAGGTTAGGACAGGCAAATAAAAAGAGCATCTAACTACAGAACATATAGATTTACTGTCATTCCTCTGTCCAGGAAGTGGAATAATCCAGGCTAATGAAGCATACCTTGTGAGGGGGAAAAAACCAGCACTGATACAGAAAATGACACTAAGTCTGCAGCAGAAGCTAGCATGGCAGCAGTAATATTCAGATTAAGGAATTCTGCCAAAACAAATTTTAAATCATTCTCTTCTTCTAAAAGGTTTAAACCAAAATCATTAAAAATGATTTGGCTTGTATTTCCACATACCAGTGTCACTAAGAATAAATACAGCTCAGACTAGCTCAAGTTGTAGAATTATTTTTTTTAAAAACACAGCTAGTTCCAGAAAGTGGGATTTTCTTCCATATGACAAAAAGCTACGCAGGGTATTAGAAGCTTATTCCGCTGACATCCAGCACAACCATATTTGTGCTGCAGTAAACAAAACAAAGATCTTCCCTAAGCAGCTTACAACTTAACCGTAAGATCAGACAACAGCTGGAAACTAAATGAAACCAAGGGGTCCTATGGAATAATGACACTAAATTAAATGGGGATAGATTATCTGTTTAGTCTACCAAAGCTAACACAGAAGGCCTCATTGCTAACTCAGGTGGGTAGACACGTTATTAGTAGATGACATTGAGGAAGAAAGGAGTAATACTTTCAGACTTGTAATCGCCAGATTGAAATCTGTAATCATGGGACAATTTGTATAAAACAAATACTGTACACTATATTTTATGCAATCCTAATACAACCCCCCAAAATTTTCAAATTCATAGCATTCTCACCTTGCACCAGAAACTTGTCTTGTAAAAAGCATAGATCCAAGCTGGGTAACAGCTGCACCATTATTTTCATCCAGATTCTTCAGTGACATGGCTGAAGTAACAAAAGGTCAGATTAAAACTACTGCAAAGCTTCTGTTTTACCAAAAAAAATCCAAGAATTTGTGTTCAGATACAATGGAAAAATAAACATGAATATTACATCTCATTGTTTTTAATCTTCCCGCAAACTGTCATGGATTATTTCTTTGGATGGACTGTATGCAAGGCAGAGATTCTGCACAGGGGTGTAATGTTACTTTGGTGTTCAGCAGAAGTTTTGGTTAGAACAACTATCTGGAGTAGGAATTCCATAATCTCTTTTACAGCAATATAAGATGATATGTGAAGTAATTATAACCCAATTTATTTAAAAAGCTATTTATTTAAAACATATTACTACATGGTAACATCTCCTGTCTGCCTTGACTACAATAATTGAGTATATTGGACAGGAGCAATTTTGTAAAAAGGGCCTGAGTCACTGCCCTACTACTCTGCTTTTATAGTAGGTTACCTTACTGGGTTCAATGGTTTCATCTTGGCTTTAGAATAATTTGATGGAGTGTAGAGCACAATGCCTAAATTATAGGAAATGTATATGAAAGTGCATTATGAATGCAATGTATATTAGAATTTGTTTTTAATAAAAAACCACAATTACCTAAGGAAATGGGATTATGTGGTGTATCCAACAGCCTCTCATTGTGGCTATCTGCCAACTTCTTCAGCTCACTTGAAAGATAGGAAAACATCTCCTGGAAAAAAGAAAAGACGCAGTATTTTTGTTATTGGCTATCAAACAAGAGAGAATACTAGCTATTTCACAAAACCGTTAAGTCTCCACTACATCCTTTTTATGTGCATCAAATAAGTTGGACGGACACTTCTCTGAAACCTCTCTATAAAGGAACAGCTCCATTTCCTTAACCCTGTTCTGCCCCTCAAGATGGTGGAAAGCTCTCTGTCTGGTCTGATATACGTGCCTGGGATGTCAGCCATCCTCTCTGCAGAACTGAACCCTAGGGGAGTAAAATCTTGAAGAGATTACTGCTACACAGCAGCTCTTCCTCCTGTTGAAGGAGTTAACCTTTCCCCACTGCTGCAAGAGTTTCCCCTCACCCTGGCCCATGAGCCAGAGGATAAACTGTTACCATCACAGATGGCCATGCTATGGCAAACTGCTCCTTATATTATTTTCTATTAATATGTTCCAGACTAAAACTATCACATTTTGTTACCACTTACACAATCACAGCTACCATTGGTCCACAGACTTCTCCTTCTGTACAGGAAGGCAATACCATTGCTTAAGGAGAAGGCTATGAGTACACATTTGAGTCTATTTTCTTTCATATAACATATTCTCCTGAAGACTCAGCTCTGCTGTATAGCCAGTCCTCTTCCCTGTCCTCTTCCTGGCACCAACCCCTCCTGGTCAAGCCTACTGAAAAATGGAGATATCTGAATTCCTGATATCACTTAATTAGATTCCACCCTTATTGTGAAAGTGTCATGGAACTGAGCATCACAAATGTTCTGGCTAAGATACAACTCACACTGCACATTAAAACCTGCTTCTGTCCCTTCAACCTTGTTTTATTTCTATGATAATCTATGATAGCTGCTCATAGTCTTCCTCAGTTTATCATCTTCCTCATCACATACCAGCTCAAAACACAACACCGTACGAATAAACACCACTCTCCTTATTGTATCCTTTGGCTTTTCTGGCCTTTTTAATGTTTAGTTTCTCATAAATACTTGCAAAAAGATATTGCATAGTCTTTTTAAAAGATATTGCACACCAGATTTTTCCTTTCTAGTTGAAAAGATTGTGCTGCTCATCCACCTCAATGTGACTGCCTGTTTCAGCATCCTCATCAATTTCTGGACCTGACAAGTGATTTTTCATTCCTTAAATAGAGTTGTCTTTCCTGCTTGCAGACCAGTATCCTGTTCTGACCTGCACACGCTGACAGGTACAAATTATAGCTTGTGATCAAAATTATGCTCTTGAACAGAACCTTCCACAGGTCTTATGAAACCAAATGAGTTTTGTAGCAGCTCAGTTAGAAGAACCTTACAGCTGCTTTTCTTAAGCCGCTGCAGTGAACCCAGTCTCATTTCATGAGCGATCAAATGACAGCCGCTCCTGACCTGTGCTTCCAAATAGCGTGGAATGAATTCTGGCAGAGAGAAAAAGTACCGTGCCACTGTACAAATCAATTAGGCTATATATTCATTATCAACAACACTTGGAACAACAACAAAGACACGAGAGGCATCTATGGTTAATTATCAGAACTTGAAATTTGTGAGGAATCATCAATATTTTTCAGAGGCATTTTGAAATCAAGTGTTTTGTTGGTTTCAATTCATCAGTTTATTTACAGGTCACTCGCAAAAGCTGAAAAACATTTATTCGAATATTCAAACACGTTTCCTTCCTCCTAGTCCATCACTGAGTATAAACCCATTACTCGTGTTATTTGCCTTCCACAACGAGCATCGTTAATGTGTTTAGCCATTAGATCAGTACTTTTTGGAATCCAATTCACAAACTAATTTGTGCTCCCTCTGCTGGCTATTTACTTCTACAACAGAAGCAAAGTACTACAGAACTACACATTAATTTTGTCTACCATGGAGATATCATCAATGAAACTAGTACTGAGAAAAACACTGGAAGAGGAAGAAATTCCCAAGTAATTCATTTGTGTACATCACATCTAAGGAATTCTCTCTCCCATCTCTTATAGGAGACATTTATCACTGAAGGTCTCCAAGTTGTTACAACCAGTTACCCGTTATGGAAATGTATTAAGTACCTAGGCTACTGGATCAGCCTTCACATGCACAGGAATTTGGCAGAACCAGAGGGGAAGGAAAGATGAAGAAAGAATCCAAATATGCATTTTTATCTGTTCGATTTGAACTACCTAAACACATACTCAAGACTTTATTTTTAATGAACTATAGCATTTTGCGTCTTTCTTGATATTGATATTGCCCTCTTAATATTTTTTAGTTTCAGAAGCTAGGCAATTTGTTGTAAAATGCATAAAATGCTTTTCCAAAAAAAAAAAAATATATATATATATATATTTTGTGAGGTCAAATCAATAACCAACCCCTATTACAAAATATTTCTGTTATGTGGAAAATTTATAAGCACCCTAAGCAATTATATACAAATGAGCTCTTACAGAATTGAGTTTCTGTGGTAGACACTCAAACTTTCTCCTTTGAAGCTAACTATTCTGCTGAAGTTGCACTGAACAACCCAAGCACTAAATGTCAATTATGTTTCATTATTTAATTCTTCCTTTAACCTTAAAATCTTACCACAAGGCAAAACTTCACCACTTCTTTGTGCTACATACAGACTGCCAACTCTCATATGCTGTGCCTGAGTCTGAAAGGGTCCCATCTTCAGATATTTCACTGCAGCAGCAGTGGCTCTTCATGATGGAACTGTCACAGCTTCTCTCCTGCTTTGTGCATCAGACTGGCCAGCTGCAGCTGATCTGTGACCTGGCCAGACCACCCGGCACACCACTTCATGCACACAAGAAGAGACTGCAGTGCTGAGCATGGAGCCCCCTTATCAGAAGGGTTCTTGACGTGCAGCCAAAAACATGACAGAAACTGCATGTGTACATGTGGAGTACCTACATGCATCACAAAGCCTCATATATAGATTGTCTTGCACTGCAAGACCAAGAATTTTGTTCTGAAAATACTGTGTGCAATTTGGTCTCCACAATACAAAAAGAGCACTTGAAAGGACTGGAAGGCATGCCCCGTGATGAGAGCTGAGGACACGTGGCTTGCCTAGTCTGGAGAAAAGGAGGCTCAGAGGCAACCTCATTGCTCTCTGCAGCTTCCTGAGAGAAGCACAGAGGGAGATACTGGTCTCTGCTCCCTGGTAAGCAATGACAGAACACGATGGAATCATAGAATCATAGTAACACTAGGTTGGAAAGGACCTACAAGTCATCTAGTCCAACCGTTCTCCTACCACCAACATTTCCCACAAAATGGCAAAAGCTGCACCAGGGGAGGCTCAGGCTGGAAAATTTCTGTACTGTGAGGGTGGTCAAACACTGGAACAGGCTTCCTAGAAAGATAGTTGATGCCCCACGCCTGTCAATGTTCAAGAGGCATTTGGATAATGCTCTCAGTAATATGCAGTTGGACCAGACGATCTCTGAAGGTCCTTTCCCATGGAACTATTCTATTCTATTAGCAACAACTTAGTAAATCTTGCCAACTCAACATGAAAGCACTAATGCTGACAATCACCATCCACTTTTTTTTTTCCTCTGCTTAAATCAACAAATATTCTCTTCAGCACTTGCAAGGCCCTGAGCTCTGTCTCCTGGAGGGCCACACCTTTCTGACATGCTCTGAGTACACCCAGTGCTCTGAAGGTGCCATTCATATTTGTCACCTGTTTAGCTACACGACACCAATTAACATAATGTTTACATTCAGTTAAACTATCCTGCCTCCATCCAGACTGCAATCTGAATACGGTTCTACATTTTTCACATGATGACAACCCTGCAATACTCCCACAGGTCTGACAAATTATGGTGTAGCAAAACAACTAGACAAAAAAATGTGACAACTATCTTTCTTATTGCAAGAATATTTGAAATTTTTCATTTTTAATATTCAGCATTAAATCTTTTCTCTTATTTTTTTCCCTTATTCCTAAAATCAATTGTAAGTAGAGCAGCAATACAAACTTACACTTAACAGTACAAATAATTTACCCCTAACAGAATAAACCACATTTTCTTACATCAACGATAAAACATGAAATGTAAAACCAGTATTTCACTGAACTGCAAAAAACAGACAATTTCCTCCCACTCATGGTTCTAAATATTTTAGATTCATGCTCTGTACGGACATAGGAATGATTTCAGTTAATTATTCTGGAAAGTATACAGACAGATGAATACAGATATAAAAAGTTCCGTCACATTCCAAGTAACATAGGAATACATTTCAGAAAATCAGAATTACCTTGATCGCTAGTTTGTTAAGGAAATACTGCTGAAAGACCTAATTGCTGAAAACAAAATGAAGCTATTACTTTGTCACTAATACCAGTACACTAACTAGTTAAGTGGAGTAAATGGACCAGTTACCTACATATTGGAAAATAGGGAACAGCTATGTGCTAGCAAGGTCCTTCAGTCTGCTCCAAGATGTGCTGAGTACACTGGACCATATTTGAAATATTTCTACAAATATTTCTACCCTAAGCGTGAGGAATAAGCAAGAGTTAGAAGCCTTGGCTTGGTCCCAGATCATTGGCATAGGCAAAATCTGGTGGGAAGAGTCCTGTGACTGCTGTTACGATGAATGGTTATAGACTCTCCAGAAGGGACAGGCAGGGCAGGCAACGCCAGGGGCTGGCTCTGTATGTAATGCAGGGTTGTATATAACGGGCTGTATGGAGCTCACAGTAGGCTACAACACGGTTGAGAGCCTCTGAGTAAAGATTAAGGGACAAGCAAAGAAAGTAGATTGGAGTATTGGGGTCCATCAGTGCTGGTCACTGTTTAAGAGCACAAGAGCAGGCAATTCCAAAGTGTCAGAGCAAGTGGGGCATAAGGCTTGGCTGAGCAGGGATCTTCTTCTAGATTTTAGGCAGAAAAGGAAAGCGTATGAACATCAGAAGCAAGGTCGTGCTACGCAAGAGAAATACAAAGATGCTGTTCACCATTGCAGGAAAAAAATTTCTTTGGCCAAAGCACAACTAGAGTTGAAGCTGGCCAGTACTGTGGCGGACAACAAAAAGGGCTTTTAAAAGTAGGTTAACAGCAGAAGAAGGACCATAGGTAACATTGGTCTGTTACAAGAAGAGGATGGTTACCTCACAAACAGCAATGTAGACAAAGCAGAGATGTTTAATGCCTTCTTTGCTTGTCTTTAACATTGACGATGGGCGCTGGGACTCCTCGTGTCCTGAGTTAAGAGATTGTGACTAGGGGTGTGACAAATTCCCAACCAACTCTGAACTCATTCAGGATTTGCTACTCCAGTAAGATGCACTTAAGTCTATGGGGCCCAATGAGATTCATCCCAGGGTACTGAAAGGACTGGCTGACATTATCACAAGACCTCTCAATTATTTTTCCAATGGTTTTGGCAATCTAGAGAGACTGAAAGCTGGTGAATATTGTTCCAATTTTCAAGAAGGGCAAGAAAGACGACCCTGGTAATTACAGGCCTGTCAGTCTCACTTCAGTGCCTGGTAAAATTATGGAGAAGACTATAGTGAGAGTTATTGGAACACACTTGAAAGACAATGCAGTCATTGGTTACAGCCAACATGGGTTCACAAAAGGAAAGCCCTGTTTAACAAACTTAATTTCCTTTTATGACAAGGTTATCCATCTAGTTGACCTAAGGAAGCCAGTAGATAAGCTTTTTTTGGATTTCAGCAAAAATTTCTATACTGTCGCTCATAGTATCCTTCTGGACAAAACATTCAGCATATAGCTAGACAAGTACACAGTATGATGGGTGAACAACTGACTGATGGGTTAGACTCAAAGGATTATAGCAAATAGGGTTACAGCAGGCTGGATGTCACCCAGGGCTCCATTTTGGCACCAGTTCTCTTCAACGTTTTTATAAATGATCTGGATGCAAGACTCAAATGCACAATAAGTTTGCAGATTATACTAAATAAGGAGAAGCTGCTGATGCACCCAAGGGTGGAGAGGCCTTGTGAGAGATCTTGACAGACAAGAGGTGAGGGCAGTCACCAAGCATATGAAATTTATCAATAGCAAGTGCCAGATTCTGCCGCTGGGACAGAGTAACTCTGGATATGTGTACTAACCAGACAACAAGAGGCTGGAGAGCAGCCCTGCAGGTCTTGGGATTCTGGTTGGCAGAAGATGAATATGAGTCAACACTGTGCCCTGGTAGCCAAAAGGGACAACCATACCCTGGGGTGCATCAGGCCCAGCATTGCCAGCCAGGTGAGGGAAGTGATTGTCCTGCTCTGCTCTGGTGTGGCCTCACATCAAGTACAGTGTGCAGGTTTGGGTACCACAGTGTAAGGACATAAAACTATTGGAGAGCATCTCCCAAGGAGCACAGTGGAGATGGTAATGGGTCTAGAGGGCAAGATGTATTAGGAGGGGGGTGAGGTTTCTTGGTTTGTTCAGCCCAGAAAAGAGGAGACTGAGGAGAAGCCTCATGGCGGCCTACAGCTTCCTCATGAGGGGAGTGGAGGGACAGGGTGCTGATCTCTGCTCTCTGGTGACTGTGACAGGACCCAAGGGAACAACATGGAGTTACATCAGGGGAGGGCCAGGTTGGTACTAGGAAAAGGTTCTTCACCAGAGGTGGTCAGGCAATGGAACAGGCTCTCCACAGCAGTGGTCATGGCCCAAAGGTGCCGGAGTTCAAGAAGTATTTGGACAATGCTCTCAGACATAGGGTTTGAATTTTAGGCAGTCCTGTGTGGAGTCAGGAGTTTGACTCAATGATCCTTGTGGATCCCTTCCAACTCAGGATATTCTATGACTAGTTGTTTTCCTTGGTTGTATGAGATTAATCATTTCCCAGTAATATTCAAGTCTTTCTGGCTTGAGCTCAAGTAACCTGAAATAACACTAGTGAATAAGTATAAAAAGAGAAAGAAATACTGGAAGTTTTTTTATAGCTGACTTTGTGTGCGTAGGTGTAACTGCACGAATATAGAACGGAGTACTCAATGTCAACCTATAAATAGTTTCTGCTGAGAGCCTAATAGCTCTGCCTCTGCCTTCACAGAGCTCAGGCAATAAACTATCATTATTACATTTTTACAATTCAGGAACAAACACATTTAAGCAAAAAAGGTTTCTATTTCTACAGCAAATCCAATAAAAGAAACATATTTATGCCATATATAAGGCTATGTTTATAGAGTACCCTCACACTTGAAATAAAACAGACCTGAAGTTGTAAAGATGTAATGCTTTATTCACTTTAGAATCCTACTTCCAAGAAAATGATATTCTAAAATATACAGCTATTCATTAAGACAATTTACTTACAAAAGAATTATTATTTATAACTTGGACAACATTAACATTGTCCATTACGTACCTGCTGCCAGTGTAAATCTAACATCAAAATCAGTTTTGTGGAAAACAAAAAATTTACTCTCATCTCCTAAAGGACTTCAGGTGAAAGGGGGAAAATACATAAATTTGTTTTAAATGAAGATACAAACCACATATTGTAGTGCTACAATGGTTCAGAACAAGACAATGTTAGAAACTGTATTCCACTAGTGGCAAAAGTGTGATTGCTTTCAGTGTTTCACAAGTCATGTTTTCACTTCGCTTGCACAGATCACTCCATAACCTTTTAAAATCAACTATGCTGTTTTTCCCATATTGTAGCCACTGTTATGGGATCTCAGTTCCAGTACAGAATTTCTGCATGCCTGTATAAGCAGCTAGAAACAAGTCATAGCATACAGCACTACTGCTCTGCTCAGATATCAGAAGCAGCAGCAAGCTGTCAGCAGGAGACAACTGGGACATATTTCCTAAATAAAATAATGCATGCAACATGTAAAGCATGATTCAAAACTATTAACTTACAGTACTTAATCCATAGCGTTTCCTTACTTAAAACACTCTACAAAAAGAACTCTCTCTGTTAATGCATACAGACAGCACAAGCAAGCCTTTCAGCATGTCCAGAACTAAGGACAACTCAAAATGTACAGGTTCTGACTTTAGATCACTTGGGAATTTGTGAAATCATAGTTTGTTTTATAAAAAAACATAAAACACACATGAGAGAGGCAGAAAAGAAACCTAGCTCTGTATCTAGACGGATGCCTTACATGACAGTCTTTTAATCTTTTTGTGGCCATGCGCAGTATTTGTAACTTATAACACAGTATTTGTAACTTACTTGTAGCTGCGATTTTCCTGAGAATATGATACATAAGCATTTAATTAAACACTACTGTAGTACAAAAGCATAATACGGCCAAATGGAGATGAGCAAAGACGCCGGGGATGAGCACAGACTCTGTGTCCAGTCTCATGTTTCGGTCCTGGAAGGACTGTGATCATCATGACACAGTGCAACACTTCTCAGATTGTACAGGGCAAAATTCTACTGCATTAGTCATACTCCAGAACAATAAATATGAATACTGTAGGAGATAATTTACCTCAATTTAACTCTCTGGTTTGAAATACAACAAGGAAATCAAAATTTTCATGAACATCATTTGGCCAAGAAGTAATTATATCATACTGCCTTTCCAAAATGAGAGCTGTAAACTCCAAAGAAAATTCAACAGCTACCTAGATAGAAATAGGATTTACCTCATAAAGCAATTCTGCCACAAGACTGAATTCAAGAAAATGCTGCTTCCCAAAAAGCTTACCTTTCTCTCTTTTAGTAACTGTTTGTAGCCACTGGCACCCAGAGACAGAAGTGTAATGAGGACATCTAAAGAAGGAGATGCAGAAGCTCTTCCTGGAAAAACAAAACAAAAAGAAAACAAAAAAACTATATATAGATTAAGGTTAGGGGAAAAAAAAATGTGTGAAAGAAAGCTGACAATCAAGTTTTCTACACTTACTTTGTATGGATGAAATCAGTCCATGAACTTCTTACCTGGATACATTTTGCTGATCTCCTGAATGAACGACTCGTTGAAGCCAGCAATGATAGCACCACCTACTGGAACCATAAAATTTTTATCCAAGCTCTGAACAAAAGCGTCTATTCTGCCAACTCGAGCACCCTTTATCAAAAGGAAAAAAAAATACACAGCGTGCATTAAGAAAAAACATGTGATAGCAGCAAAATTACACATAATTCAGCAACGAAACAAATGTAATTCCTAAAACACTCTCAGATATTGTATTTGTGATAAAAAATTACCTTTCCTTATTACCTTTTTTTAGTGTTGCTTACCATTGTCTGGTGCCTTAAATATTACTTTAAAAATTCCTGTTTTGCTATGATTTAAAATGTTGGGTTTAGTTCCTGCAAGTCTATGAATTGTAGCTCATTTACAGTAACTACCAAAAAATTCTCATTGGAATTGAATGGAAACTATACAGTTAAACTGTACAATTCAAAATGTTTCACAGAGTCTGATAGTAAAGGGCTGCTTCATCAGAAAATAAAAATATCTTTCTTGACACATTATATACAATCTGCATCAAAACAAGTGGACTGTGACAGCATTCCTTCATATAACGCTGCCTGCAAAGTTTAGATCCAGATAACTTCCTCAGAAAAGATTTTCCATCTTCCTGGAAAACAAAATGTCCTTAACATTTAGCCAATGAGATATTCTTAAAGGGGAGGAAAAAAAAAAAAAAGAGGGAGATTCTGCTATGCAACTTCAGTTTTAGTAATACAGGATCAGTGAACTGTGCAATTAAGAAGCATGCACCATAACAGAACCTGAGAAGTACATTCATGAACACACATTATATTCAAGTACTTACATATTATATATACATAAGTACGTCATATTAAAACCAAGAAACAGAAGCAGAGCTAACACCTATGGCAAAAAAGACTGAAAAAAGCAGATACAATCTATTACTTTACAGCTATTTACGTTAATAAGTTTATGAAATATTTTAAGAAAGATTAATAAGGATATCTTTCCATTATAAAAGACACTTGAACATAACAAAGCATAAATAAATGTTATTACTTAAAAGGCACATAATAGAAACAACAAATATCATTTCTGAGCACTACTTCCTTCCCCTCTGTGTTCTCAAAGTTGTTCAACTATCAGACATGCATAGGATTAACCTCAAAGCTGTGAAACTTGCTAGCATTGTCTACAATTAGAGATCTTCTCATACTTGTTGAAAAAAATTACTTGAAATGCACAGTTCCTACCTGCTGGATAAGATGCATACATTTTGAAGACTGAACTCCATATGCATTGTTGACAATATGAGGAATGTCGTAATTAGCACAAATCACAGCCAATTCCTCCAGCCTATGAGCACAAAACGGTAATTTAGAGAAATACCAATGTCTGTAATCCACGTTATCAATCAGACAATTAAAAGACTGAAAGGTCTACAATAATGTCAGAATGAGAAAAACTGATTCCTGCCTCGTGGCAGCAGTTTTCACCTTAAGACGACAATTGTTAGCTTTTATATATATTACAAACCGTTAACTAGGCTGAAATTTTTCATGCTTCACTGAAAGTTTTGTTGAGAACATAGTAAATAGATTCCAAATAATTGTTTCAGACCTTAACATCTTTTTCATGCTACTTTAATGATAAGTAACAGAACTTTAGCTATTCATGCATTTTCCTTTTATTTTAATATTCAACCTGAAAGCAGCCAGGTGAAGTTTCAAGATGTGTTTTAGGACTTGAGAGCTTTGTAAAAGAGCAAGTCTTTACATGTGTCTGCTTTATTTTATTTTCGAAGAACTAGTATTTCAGCCCTTTGGCTGAAATCTCACTTGTGTATTTCAGCTAAACTGATTAACAGAGAAGACATTCTTCAAAGGAACAGATGCCCTTAAAATGAGGGCCTTAAAATGTCTGGATGTGCAGATCAACACATCAAAACTTTGTTGAACTGTTTACTCAGAAAAAAAGGAAGTTCTTCATCTGCCTTTAGAAATTCCTGAAATTACAGGCCAGCTTGGATTGATTTCTCATAAACTTGGATTTGTGGTGTAACAGAAAAAAGGTCCCAAAAACTCTCATGACTACGCCATTCTTCAATTCTCTTACATTCTTCAGCTTCTTCTCTCTCAAGCTTCTTCATCCAGCTCCTTCAAGCTCCAGCTTCTTCCTCAAGCTTCTCAAGCTTCCCACCAAGCTACCATCTTCTCTGCCTGGCTGGCCTTTATCTAAGCCTGGGGCAACTCTGCCCCAGGTCCACCCCTTCCGGTCACAGGTGCAAGTGATGCACCTGTGTTCCCCAGGCCAGCCACACCCCTCCACCATGTGCTCAATCATCAGTTCATGCTGTGATCAGCTGTTTCCCTACACTCCACCCCTTCACAGCATGAACAGATGATTGAGCATGTCAACATTTTACCACTATTTACAACATAGGTTACTTACAATAAAGGTTACAGATCTTTACAATACATTTACGGGTTTGTATACATTACAAAATCAATTACATAAACATTTCACCCAGAATATCAATTACACAAACATCTCATCAATTTCAGGGCCAAAAATACATCTTCACAGTCCACCTTCTTCACACTCTTCAGATCTTTCTTC
>WBMW01002256.1:1780415-1831001 GCA_013396635.1 Penelope pileata
GGGGCCGTCTGCGGGGAGGAGCCGGGAGCGGCCTGAGCCGAGGGCCGGAGCGGTGCGCGGAGCTGCGTCCCTTCACACCTCGGCGGGCGTTTCTGCCTCTCCCTGTCCTCTCCGCTTTGCGGTGTCGGACTCTGTTGGCGCTGGTTCCCGCACACTAGGGCCCGGCGCTGCCCGGCGCTGCCCGGCGCTGCCCGGCGCTGCCCGGCGCTGCCCGGCGCTGCCCAGCGCTGCCCGGCGCCCTTCATCCCGCCGTGTAAATAGCCCGAGCTCTGCGCTGTGCTTCGGCCTCTTTGTGTCTTTGCACTTATCGGTTTTACATGTCGACTTTCCTGGAGCTTTCCTATATCTTGGTAAACTTCTCCTTATGATACCCAACCTTGAAAAGGGAGGGAAGCGTGACACACAAATTCAGCGATGCAAGGGCTCAGTTATGGATGGGATAAGAGCCATGGTTATGCTTCTTTTCAAATCATAAACATGTAGCGAGCTTATAACCCACAGTGGCTGTTTATTTTTCTTCCTGCCTGGGTCCCACAACGGCCAAACGTGTCAGGCAGTGACTGGAGCCCCAGGTCTCGTCCTGCTGGGGCATCAGGGTGGTGGGCACAGAGATCTTCCTGGGATCTGCTCTGAGGTCGTGTCAGAAAGCCTTAGAACAACAGCACAGCACCTTTGCTCCTGTGCTAGTTTCTTCGTCCTTGTCTCTTGGTCAGGCAGTGGCAGGCTCAGGATTCTTTCACGCTTTTCCCTAGGTCTGGCAGAGTAAACAAACATGCAACAGATGGCATTCACGCTTATTACTGCCACGTGAGACTGTTTCCATAATGGAGTTATGGTCAGAGTACGCACAGAGGGAGATGGGATTGGTTGAAGGGACCATTACCAATGTCTGCGCTAAAATAGCGTAGAGCAAGTTCAGTATTACAGGAGTTAGGGTGCTGCACTTAGAAACTAAGTCGATACAACTTGTATTGTGTCATTGTTAACTCGATGGAAGAAGTGTGTTCTTGGATAAGAGCGCTCAGATCCTCTGAGTTGGGACAGCCTCGTTATTCAGGTATAGCAGCTTCCCAGCCTTAAGCCTTGTGCAAATGTGAAAGCAGTCAGAGGGCTTCTGGGCTGTGGGGCTGAGCCCTGGCCTCTGGATGGGAGCTGCCTGGGAAGGGCTGTGTTCAGAGCAGCTGCAGGAAAAGCCTTAAACAGTTACAGTTGTAACTGTAAGTGCAGAGACTGCACTGAAGGTAAGCTGTGAATGTTACCTCTTCACAGAAGAAGAAACCAACATGGAAAACCCTGCAACACTCAGCAGATGCCAGTTATGAGCAAAATGGCTTGTTTTCACGTGGAGACTGTTGGTAAACTGAAAGGAAACTTGGTAAAACTGCCGGTTTCCTCCTTCTCAGCCTGTGTGTTCTTGTACACCCGCATCGCTGCAGTAACAGGCGGCTTTCTGGTTCCACAGCAGCAACAATGGGTACATCATATGGTTCAAATATTAATTATTTATCAGTATTATGTATACATAGAGCAAACATATTTAAAATTTTATTTTTAATTGAGTATATTCTTCCTGCAGTTATCTTTCATGTTAGAAGAGACGTGACTGAAGAATATACTCATCAAGGCAGTAAGGATTCTTACTGTTTCAGATTCTGGAGTGAACACTCAAAGTAAAAACTGACCTCTGAGAAAGCCAGAAATCTCCAGTTTAAGAACTTGCAGCAAGAAATAACTTGAAAACTTTTAAAGAGCAATCAAGTGTTAATTCCTGCCAACTGCTTTTCTGCTTGTTTTCTAAATGTTTGTCTACATAGAGCTGATCTTTTGGTCAGTGTGCAAAGAAATTCTCCCAGTAGTTCTCTTTTAATGCTGATGGTGTGCCATCCTTCATTGAGATATGAGTACCACTTGTCAGCTCCACATGTGAGCTTGGTTTGTGAATAGCATGCTTGTGTGGTAGGAACAGCTGATGAACATGTTAGCCAAGCTGTTTGCTGCATGGTGTGATACCATTGTCATTGTTGGTGATGGACAGTTTGCTTTCACTTTGCTTGTTCTACAAAGAGGCACAAAAATCCTAACAGCAGGGGGTATGTAAATCTGTAGGGAACAAATGCATTTTTTATTGTTGTTCTTGATTTTTTTTTTCTCCTTTAGGTTTTGTTATGTAAATAAATCTTTAAAAAAAATCATTGGAAGGTATAAACATTTTGCACTGTTAGTCTCAAATGAGCTGTAAATTTGGATGCATTGCTTTAAAGGTTTATTAGATATAGATAAATCAGTGGGCAAACTTGCAATGATTTAACGGACCAGATTTTACTGCCTGCTGGTGAGTAGGCATTCTCAGGGAAAACTGCTAGCTTTTCTATGTATTTACTTCTGCTGTTATTCATTCTAAGTACAAATTGCACTTAAGTTTACTTATTTTCTTATTTTTCAGTGCATGCAGGACACAGTGTTGATATGAATACGTTTTTGGATGACCCAGAATTTGCAGAAATTATTCTGAAAACAGAACAAGCTATAGAGTGTGGAGTTTTTCCAGAAAGAATCTCTCAAGGATCCAGTGGGAGTTACTTTGCAAAGGACTCAAAAGGGGTGAGCAAAGTATTTGAAATTCAGAGACTAACAACAGCTAGTTTTAAATGGAATATTTTGAGTTGTTTAAATTTAAAACCTTTTGAGTATGCTGTAGTCTATGTTGGACAAATCAACAGAAGTAAATACTTAGATTTCTAATGTCTTGCTGCATAAGTGAAGTCCAACTAACTGTTGTTTCTCTGTAGTTTAATATGTTTTGAATGTTCTGCATCAGAGAAATATGGAGGAAATAAAAGGGCCTCTTTAACATCTGAGAACAACTCGGAAATCTTTTATGCAGAATCTAACGTTTTGTTCTTCGTATGTTTTAATTGATCTTCCTGAAACAACTCAGCTTCTGATTTGGGTACTGTTTAGAGTTCTTCAGCAAGCCTTTTGTATTTTTAACTCTTTCCTTAGTAAGTTGTCTTTTATCTGAGATGGTTTTGTCATCTTGCTCCTGCGGGCAGGCAGGAAGCATGATACAACCCAGCCTACCTTTCCTTTTGTACCTGTCTACTGAATCTTAACTCTGGAGTTTTAGTTTCCGTTCCTAATTAAGATACCATATACTGCTAACAGAAAGGAAGGGAAACTAAAATAGGTTATCATCAGAAAGGTGTCTTAAGTTTACTGTGAGACAGAGAGCTGAGTTACCTGAACAGCTTGCTTGAAAAGGAACATTAGGTTAGCATTCCTATTAAAGGTGGCTTCTTCATACTTCAGACATACTTTCACATTGTTTTCTTTAAATCAGAAATGCTTTTTCTGCTTATGGACCTACTTCAAAAAAGACTCTGGAATATGTTTTTAGCAAATACCAAAAAAGACCATTCCCCACACCTCTGAATTACGACATCCAATTTTGTTTTAAGCTCAATGAACAATCTTTGGTCTTAAGTAGATGTGTTTGCTCATTCTGAAGATGAGTTGGACATGGAAGCTGTAACGCTGAAATGCCTGGGTTTTCAGAACATCTTTGAGATTGCTTTACCTGCATCCCCAAAAATATACAGTTTGCATGGGGTTTGTTTTTGTTTAGCCTCTATTAATGTTATTGGCCGTTACAGAATATATTCCTGTTTTGCCGCTCTTCTTAGGTGTTCAGCTTGTTGCCAGTTTTCTGATAGTAGTGTTTATGCTTTTGAATGAGTGATTTTTCTGCGGTAATTATCTGACTTCAATTTATAAATAAATATATATATATATAAATATATATATAATAAATGTTGGTGGTGTTCCTCATTAAGTTCCCAGTAATGACTTGCCTTCCTACCCCCGCTTCGTGCGGGTCACTGATTGAATAGAAGTGTCTAAGAGAAGTGAAGACTTAAACTAAGAAAAGTTGGTAGTGTGTGGTGGTGGTTTTATTATGTAGGCCAGAAAATTTTCGTTGCAAAATATGAAAGTATTTGCCACGATGGGACTACGAGAATGATACTGAGTTCCTAGTTTAGTTTGAGTTTTTATTTTTGTGCTTAAAGCTTATCTGTATTAAAGGTCTCATTAAAAAACCCTTCATTTTACCAATAGTGCTACTCCTGTTTGTAGGAAGGATTTCACATCCTGTGTGACAGAGTATTGCATCATCCTACTTCAGACCAGTTTTGTGACTTGCTTTCTCCTACCTATGTTGGGAAAGACCTTATTAAATGACATGCTTAGCGTTCTAACTGGTCAGCTGCTGGAGTGTTTACCCACATTAATGCCAAGTTATGGCTAAAATAACCTGTTACCATTAGGTTGTCTTTTTCACTAATTTGGTTCTTCCAGAAAGATGAAACTAAAACAGTGTAACTAAAACTTATCACCTTTGTGCTTTTTATTGGTGTAGTTGTTTACTGATACAAAGCAGTTCAGTGCTTCGGCACTCTTGCTGAAGTGATGAATATTTCTGCCTTTACTGCTCATTGTGAAACCAAGAAAGACAAAGAGACTATCTGCTGCAAATACAAACTCTTCTGCAAGCTGTTTTTGTTATTGGCTAATTAGTAATGTCAAAGCAGCCAGTCTAGAAGTTAATTTTGACTTGCAAAACTGAGACTGGTCTTCTAGGTTGTCTACATATTTAGTTGTCTGGTTCTACTCAACATCAGTTGCTCTGCAAAATTTATCAAGGCTTTAACTTCAGGGAGAACTTGGAAATCATTTATTTACTTGAAACTATAGCATAGAACAATCCAAGCAAGTAATGGGATGAGCAAAGCTCCTTGCTAAAATCTTCAGTTTGTGGGAAGTATTATCCAAAGTGCAACTCAGAGGAGATGACTGATTGCTTGGCATTTACTGCCAAGTACACCACTACCTTTCTGGGAAACGCAAAGCTGCTAGTTTTGTTTTGAGCAGACAGATACGTGTATCAACAAGAATAATAGAATAACTTAAACAATTCTAGCATTGAGATTTTGACTGGCATCATTTCCAAAGTGCTGTGACTTTTTTTTTTAAATAAAGGCCAGTTCCTAATGTGTTCCGTGCAGCAAACATAGTTTTACATCCCAGACTTTGATGTTACAGAGAATGTTTGTTGTAAGCATAAAGGCCTTTTGTGTAGGTCTAAATTGAATCGTAAATGTGATGTGCAGTAGAGCTTTCTCATGATTCTGAACATGCCATTAGAGTTGGAGAAAAAAGCATGCTGAAAGCATGAGAGAATTTTTGCCACTTTGCTTCCTATTCCTGTTGATGGGAAGCTTGGAGGATGAATGCGAATAGTGATATTTTAACTGATTCTTTCTGGTAGTTGATGGGAACGAATCGAAGTGGATGGACAGGACTGGTGTTGCTCCTAAAGCCTAGTGTCTTGGGTACTCTATATACATATCGAATGGACTAAGCTCACTGTAGTTAGTCTTGTCCAAAACAAGATGAGAAGCAGTTGAAAGTTCTCTAGACCCTAGATTAGGTAGTTATCTCTATAATCTAGCTGAATTAGCAGTTCCTGGGAGAAGGGTGCTGGTTTCTAGCTGCCAGCAAACTTATTCTTGACTTGAAATGTAAATCAGCTGTGAGAATTGTTGTGCGACCCCAGGCTGTGCTTGACTTGGAGGATGATTACCATTTTCTGGTAAGGATTCAGAAAAAAACTAACAAGTGAAAATATTTTTTAAATGGTTATGTTCAGTATTTATTAGATAAGAATTTGATTTACTTAATGTGATCGGGAGAGAAGGAATGAAAATGCTGCATTTCTACAGTATTTCACTTGAGCTATAGAAAAGTCATTACATGGACCTTACACATTGGGCTAAACTTTATCACAGACTTTGGGAAGGACATATGCTTTATTGTAATAAGAATCTTGCAGTTTGAGGTTAACAAATATAGAATCATGTAGGAGGCATCTTGAGAAGTTCTCTCTTTAATGCCTGTGTTGTAGAGCAGGATTGTCTTAATGGATCAATTTGTGATGATTGTATGACTAACCCGTTCTTAGTGGCATCCTGTTTTGGAGGCTGCATAACCCAGAAGTTTATTCCAGTCTCAAGCCACTCTTAAGGTTCCAGAGCTCTTCTTCTTTGCATCTTACCTGCTGGGATTTAAGCCTGTCATTTCTTGGTTGTTTAACACCAAATCTGTCATTCCTTGTTTCTCTATAGCAACCTATTACATAGTTCATTTTGTGTCCCATTTCTTCTTCTTCAGGCTCCCTGTTCATACAGTCTTGGATCTGCATTGTGAAAAGTTACTTAGATTTTTCTGCATATTCTCATTGTTTATCCAGTTTTTTCCAGTTATTTCACAGATTTCTTGAAGCATAATGTCCAAAAATTGACATGGTACTTCGAGTAATTTTAAACTTTGGTACAACATCTTCAGTGTGGCTGATAGTTATGAACTGCTGCTGTCAGCTTCAAGTCAAGGGATCTACAGCAGCAGTAAATGGCTCCAGTCTTTGGAACTGCCCAGTGCAGAACATTTTCATGTATTCTAACTAAAAGTAATAAAATATGTACAGAAGACAAAATGTAAGACTTCATTATTAGCAAGACTTGATTATTAGCATTCTGTATATTTGTTGCTTTCCTGGAACCATTGTGTCTCTGTCTTCTGAAATGTCTAATCATTAAGTTAACTGATAGACAGAAACTGCTTTTTGAAACTACTTTTAAAAGCTTCTTATGCTCTAAAATAGTCCTTTTTAGTTCTGTAGATCTAGTTAGATGTTTTTGATTTTCTGTTATAAAGAGAGCTTGTTTTGAATTTTGTGCTACTTCTAGACAAGCATTTACGTTTATTGGAAATGCTGTTTTGTTAGATCTGGTTTTATTATGTCATTAAAAAATAGCAATTGTAAAATGCAATGTTTAAGATTTAAAAAGATTTTGAAAATTAGTTAATTGAAAGCATTGGTTAATCTTTTCATAGAATCACAGAATGGTTCAGGTTGGAAGGGACCTTAGAGATCATCTTGTTCCAACCCCCCTGCTATGGGCAAGGACACCTCCCACTAGACCACGTTGCCCAAAGCCCCATCCAGCCTGGCCTTGAATACTTCCAGGGAGGGGGCATCCACAACTTCTTGGGCAAACCTGTTCCAGTGTCTCACCACCCTCACAGGGAAGAATTTCCTCCTTATATCTAGTCTAAATCTACCCTCCTTCAGCTTTTAGCTGTTACCCCTTGTCCTGTCCCTAGCCATCCTTGTAAAAAGCCCCTCCCCAGCTTTCCTGTAGGCCCCTTCAGGTACTGGAAGGCTGCCATAAGGTCCCCCTGCAGCCTTCTCTTCTCCAGGCTGAACAGCCCCAACTCTCTCAGCCTGTCCTCAAAGCGTTCATAGTTTAATTGTATATTATTTGTTGTAGAAAACTATTGGAGTGTTCAAACCAAAATCTGAAGAGCCTTATGGACATCTAAATCCAAAATGGACCAAATATTTTCACAAGATTTGTTGTCCTTGCTGCTTTGGCAGAGGCTGCCTTGTTCCGAATCAGGGATATCTCTCTGAAGCTGGTGCCTATCTTGTAGATGACAAGCTGGGACTGGGAGTTGTACCCAAAACTAAGGTAAAAGTTAGAAATAGATGAATTATCAAATGCAAAAAATACACATTCACAGATCTGTCAGTATCTGGACAGTAGTTGTGCATACATTAGCCCTAAATCATTTATAGGCTTCAGCAAGTCGTAGTGCACAGTGGTTTAGTGTAAGAACCAGAGTCACTGTTCCTGTTCTAAAGGATGAGTTTGAGCACTGAATTAAATTTTTGGTGGGTTCTTTTCTGTTTCTTTTGTTTTTTGCCACTTTGGTTTTTAGTATTTTACGCAATTTTTGTGCATTCTGATTTAGTGTGAAGTATCAGAATTGCAAATAGCAACATATAAAGATGCCAACTTATGAGTGCTTCATCACACTTCTTTTTTGGGATATGTGAAATAGCAAATATTCATAGTTCCCTGTAATTTTTTCTGTTGGAGTTGACGCTTCATTCTTGCTTTCATGGCAACCGAGCGTTAAATTCACTGTGAATCTATAAATAAAATGATACATAACTGAGCAGTGTTCTTAACGTTTTTAATGACAGCATTTTCGTATTTGAAGGTTGTCTGGCTTGTCAGTGAGACCTTTAATTACAGTGCAATAGATCGTGCAAAGTCGAGAGGAAAGAAGTACGCTTTAGAGAAAGTGCCAAAAGTTGCTAAAAAATTTAATCGTATTGGACTACCTCCTAAGGTAAGATTAAAGATAAGAGATCAATGCGTTTCTTACTCTTGCACAAAACCTTAAAGAAAATAAAGACACTATAGAGAGCTTTAGAAGAAATATACAATAGTTATAAAAAAAAATATACAATTGCTTATATACAAACTATCTCTGAATGATGGAAGGTTGATTGACTGTTTTTAAGCAAAATCTGACCACTTTGTTGCATTGTTCTTTCTCTTAAACTACATTTATAATGTAGTCAATTTTTCAGTTTTCAGTCTAGCTTTCTACTGGAGGAAACTAACATTAAAATGTTGTACCTTTCTGTTTTTTGCCTTTTTTTTGAATTTCTATGTACATTTCCTTCAGTGTCTTTTTTTTAATAATTGTTTCTCCATTGTTATCTATCTAGTTCTTTCACATTTCCTAAATATTTCTCCTTTCTATTTTTGTGTTCTTCTTTTAGGCATCTTATTATGTTCATCCTACCTTCTCGTGTACAGTACTCCTCTGATTAAACCTCACATCTTCCTGTACCCCCAAAATCTCACCAGTGTTCTAGTCCTAAAATTTTAAAAACAAATTACATACAGCTTTGGTAATCTGCTTCTCAGTTCCAGCAATTTTGATTCATATGCCAAACTGTGTTTAATAACCATGCTGATACAAGCTTGTATAATGTAAGTTCATCTATGTCTCAGCCTCTGTGCATCTGCATTTTAGTTCTCAAATACAATCCCTTTTTTGAATTTTAATCTTGAGTACCTTTCTTGTTGCCCATGCATACGGAGCCTATTTCATCTGTAGTTTTCTTTCTTGGACTCCTTTGGGAAATATATTTCTGCTGTTTTCAAGCAAAAAGTGTATTGAAAAAAATGACCAGAGCTGCTGGTCTCATCAGTGAAACATACAAGCTTTTCAGAGAGGAAGATTTTTCTCTGTAATTTTTGGTGAGTTTCTATGAACTGATGAACCAAGGGTTTCCAATGAAAATGAGAATAGATGTTACTTCTTCACTTCAAATATTGCTCCTAATACCGAGGGTTCATTTGTGTTGGTCTGTCTGGCTACTTTTGTTCCTGGTAAACTCAGTGAGTGCTTAAACACACTCAAAAAACAGACCAAAGTAAAAAATGTAATGATATGAGAGGTTTGGTGGGTTTTTTTTTGTTTTTTTTTTTTTGAATTTAGGAATGAAAGAGAAACCACTTAATCTTGTTTTTATATATATTGTGTTTTTTGCTAGGTGGTTCATTATATTACTTTCAGTCTTCTGAACTTTGAAAGGCTGTTATCGGTTCTTCTGTTAATGTTAAAATTAAAGGACGTACATGGGTGTATTTGCCAAATACAGTTTCTTAATGTTTCAGGTTGGTTCCTTCCAGCTGTTTGTTGAAGGATATAAGGAAGCTGACTACTGGCTCAGGAAGTTTGAAAGTGATCCTTTACCTGAGAACACAAGGAAAGAATTTCAGTCACAGTTTGAAAGATTGGTTATCTTAGATTATGTCATCAGAAATACAGGTATCTGTTGGTGTCCTGCAGTATCTACCCATTGTCTTGAGGCAGAAGGTGTAAATAACTCAAACTGAAATTCGTTAACGATGGCTTTAATGCATTTCAAATGTTCTACTCTCAAATGAAGGCCAGAACTTTAGGTTCAAACATGAAATACTAGAAAATGGCAAAATCCAAACAACTTTTATTGGCAGCTACTTGATATTTTTAAGTAATTGGAGAATTCTAATCCGAATACTTACGTTTTAGTTTTGTCAATAGGCTATTAACTGTCTCTTTCCCAAAATTAGAATAAGGGATGGTAGGGTTTCAGGAAGGATAAAAGCAGCTGCAGCTACCCTTCCTTTTATGCCATTAACAGCACAGTTTCAAACAGCAGTTTCATGTCAGTGCAAAATACTTTGTATTCATTGTGACCAAATGCTGAAGTAAAACTGCCAAGTGTATGTTCTCCTGTGTTCCTGTTCCATTCACTCGGAGGCTGAGATCTTTGTTTTGACTTTGTAGGTGATTTAGTTCCTGTGGGATGCAAAGGCAGTTTTATCTAAATGCTTCCTTTGCTGTTTCATCTGAAGTGGGCATCTTCACTGTTCTTTGGGCATGCCGGCACCTGAAGACACTTTTCTCTTTCTTGGTAGATTACTGCTTTCCTAACTGAATATACAGAAAAATATAGCTAAGAATGCTTGGTAAATATTCAGGCTTTCCAATAAATCAGTTACCTTAAAGGTTTCACTAAAGACAAAACACAAGTATTGATTGGAAAAAACTGACGAGTTTTGCCTGTCTCCTTTGGTAAATCCTCCATTTACCGTATTACTTTCTGTATAAGTTTGGATGATGCTTTCTTTGTAAACAATGTGTTGTGACATGCATTTTCTTCTTTAAAGACAGAGGTAATGATAACTGGTTAGTCAGGTATGAAAAACAAGATGATGAACCTGATCTGTCAGATAAGGTAAGAAAATCATATTCTGGAAATGTTCCGATTTCTACAATTATGCATGTGCTCTGCTTATCTTGTCTTTGTGGGAAGAGCTCCTTTTTAACAGTGATAGGTTAAGAATTCTTTGTGCTGGAATTTCTTGGATAGTCCTTTATGGAGTTTAAGTTCACTTTAACTGGTGAAGCTAAAAACCATGTTATTTACTGTTTTAATTTGTGGCACTATTTTTGTAAGCACACGGGAATCACTGAACTTTGAAATATTCCTTCTGTAGGACATCCAGTGGACTGTAACTGAAGAATCTACTATTAAAATTGCTGCAATTGACAATGGTTTAGCATTTCCTTTTAAGCATCCTGATGAGTGGAGGGCATGTATGTATTGTCTTCTTCAATCATCTTCCTTTTGGGCAAGTAACTTCTAAATAAGTATTTGCTGTTTGGTAATAAGAGAGTATAAAATCATCTCTGTAGTTCTATGTTGAATTTTTAAATAGTAACATATATTGGGAAGTTAGCAGCAAATTGTATTTTTTTTGCAGTGGCATGTGCAGTTCAGTCTATTTTTCTAACCTTGAAACAATATTAAATGTGGATACTCATGAACATACTACTTTAGAGTTGTTTCTCACATTTTTTGAACATCGTAGAAAGTGACTTGAGTGCAAGGATATGTAAATTCTCTGTGAGGCTAAACTTCTGTTTCAAAACTCTTAAGGGTAGCAGTGTAAGTGAACAAGTAGGCAAGCTGCATGTTATTTTTACTTGTCTTCAATTGTAGCTTATTTTGTGGAAATTAGTATTTAGTTCATATTTTGTCCAAGCAGATCAAAAGTGGACATTCCTAATAAATCTGGACTGCTTTTAAAAACATCGGACTCCTTACAGTTTAGAGTGAAGTGCCTGAAAAGGCTTACAGTTATGTCAGTGAACTATTAGCCAGTCAGGTAATCATGACAGTTAAGTGCAGGCTAATTTTGCTACTAATAGGCTAGTTAATTACCCCACTCAGAGCTCTGTGCAGTCCCACACATCTTGATACTCTATGGCTACCCTCCCAGGTATCTCTCTGCTGCAGTCAGTTCTGCAGCTGAACCAGGGACCTGGCAATGCCTCCTCTTGCAGTAGGGAGGAGACACGGCAATGCTTGTTTCCTCTTTTTAAAAAAGTTCTTAACTTTTCATGTAGCTATTAAATATTTTTCTCAGAAGACAGCATCTTGATAAATGAAAGTTTTTACTAAGAATAGTAGGCACTTCTTTGTTCTTCAGTATGCATCAAATATCTGAAAGATTTCTATTTGACTGTAGCCATTTTATTCCAAAGGAAATTGCGTTACTACACAAGGAGAAAGAAAGCTTCTACTTTCATTTACAATATTTAATTATTGCTTAAACTTAAACATTTAAAATATTAAATACTTAAAATATTTTCACTGTTTGAGGAAAAAAGGCTAAGTAGCTGGAAAGCTGCTTTCATAGTTGGAGCCAGATGAGGTATATGGGGTAACAGAGAGTGCTGTGAAGGTGTGTGTTACTGAGAACTTCTGGGAAGGAGCATGCTACTAACAACAGTGGTAAGCACTTGAAAGTTTAATTTTAGCCTGTTGTTAATCTGAAAATGTTTTCTCCTCCGTTAGATCCCTTTCACTGGGCTTGGCTTTCTCAAGCACAAGTTCCCTTCTCTCAGGAGACCAGAGACTTGGTTCTTCCTCGCATTTCTGACATGAACTTTGTACAGGATCTTTGTGAAGATCTTCATGAACTATTTAAGGTGGGTGGGATGATGCTTTGAACTCGGCATTACTGGCATACCTAACTGTTCCATCCCAACCGTTAGCTGGTTTTCCTTTTTCATGATTTAGCTTTAATGCTGGCATAGTAGGAAGGGGTTTATATAAGTACAGGAAGCTATATCACTACTGTGAGTAATAGTAATCAGTTTGTCTGAAAACCTAGTGACCTTCTTATATAGTTAAGTTTCACATAACCAATTAAGGCTAGTTTATTTTGATAGGCCAAATCTCTGTAAATGCTCCATCTAAAATTCCTCTGTAGTGTGTGTACACTTAAACTGTAGTAGCCCAACAATTCATGCTTAATGTAAGTAGGTTGCTCCCAAAACAATGCCTCCTATTTATTTCCATGGAAATTACAAGAGATACAAAGAGCACAATAACACCATTTGATACAGCAAATTCTCAGCAACAAAATATCATTTTTCAACATAGTCAACACTATTATGCATTTTCACCACCAATGAACAGGAGCGGCATGCTGCGCTCATAAAAATCTGTACCAGCAGAGGTGACCACTGTTAGCACTGCTGAAAGGCACCACCACCACTGTGCTCACATCCACTGTTTGGTCTCCATAAACGTTCAGCAAGTGCTGATGAATGTCAGTGGGTGCCATTCTTTCCACATGGAGGAATTCAATTCCCCATTTTTGCTTCATGCACACTTCATGCCAGACACCATTGTGTCACACTGGCTCTCTGCTGCCATCTGTTGCATGGCAATGAAATGAAATGGAATACTGGTGGGAAGGTTCAGCCTCGACTGCAGTACCACCAACATCCACCTCTGACATTGTGGGCCAACGTAATAAAATAGGAGGCGTTACTTTCAGCGCAGCCCTGTAATACTTGCGTACCTTTCATACATTTAATTTTACATACATGCATTTTGTGAAGTTGATGCTGGGATCTTACCCGGTGTTATTTGAATGAGCTTCCCAGTAAAAGTTCTGTCAGATTTCTTTTAAAGATATTGAAACTGTGCTGCAATATTGACACGGAAAAGAATCTCCTCAACAGAAACTTTCCATAAAACAGTTGTGGTTTTTGGTAGAGCTAACATCCAAAACATTTGTGTATCTTTAAAAGTTCAAGTGGAACAATCCAAATGATGAAAGTGGGGGGAAAAAAATCTAATTCAAAACTTGTAATGAAAATACAGCTATGACTTTAAAACTGGATCCTGAAACACAGGCCCTAATAATTGCATCTTTGACTCAGTTGCATTCAGAGTGACTCTGGGCTTTTTGTTAAAGCCAGTGGAAGTTGAAGGATTTAATAAATCTGTAAGAGGAGAAATTTCTTTGGGGTCAAAGATGAGGGTCCAGTGCTGTAACGTTGTGATGGTGTTAGAGTGATAGTTACTGCATCAAAGTGATGGTTACTGATATATTCTAGTTTTATGAATACGGTAAATCATTTGTTTTCACACGTTTAAGTTTTCTGCAGTATGCAGACCTCTTTGAGTCATTCTATGACTATTTGACACTTCCTAAGTTTATTGTATTGTTTATCTTTATGACCATGCACACTGTGAACTTGATGAATCTGCATGCCAAATACACAGCTGAAAACAAATGGATCATTTCTTACAATAACCTTACTGTTGTGGGTTTTTTCTCTTCTTTAATGAAGACCGACAAAGGATTTGACAAGGCTACTTTTGAAAACCAGATGTCTGTTATGAGGGGGCAGGTAAGATTGTAGTTTAAGATTTTTATTAATGTATTTAATCTGCCATCACTTCTCAGATGTTAGTTTTTGTATTTCTGGGGAAAAAACTCCAGGAAAGATACTGTTACGGTCTTTTCATCTAAGACTACATTTCTTTCCCAAAACACAATTGCATTTCTTTAGTTTCTTTTTGGGTGGAGGTGGAGATGTACATAATACCTCTATATTCTTAGAAGGTATGCTAAAAACAAAACACTAGAGAATAATCATAAATTCAGATGGAAAATTTGGTGGGTAATCTAGTTATTAAAATAAATAAAACTTTGTTTTGTAGGATAGCCAAATAAAACTGTAAATACATTGTTAAAAAAAGAAAACTAGTTGATAAAGATGAGTATAAAGAACAACATATCTTGTATGTGAGAGTATTTATGAGGCTTCATGTGTTATGAGGCTTTAAATCTGAGCCAATGAAAGTAGGCAGAAGCGTATTTTTGCTAAACAGGAAAAAGTACTGGGAAGAGTTTCAAACCCAAGGTAAACAGTTCACAAGAACACAAATTAAGCAACTGGTTAATGAAGACCTACAAAAGATTACTTTAGAACTTGGAAAATGTAGAGTAGAGTTGCTAGAAGAGACAATTCACAGTAAACCATACAAAGGATTTCATCTGTCAGGGTTCAGCCATGGAAGTGTGGAACAAATGGGAGATGAATGAGTTGCAAAATGAAAGAGAGAGATTGTGCAGTAATTGAAAAAAGGAGTTGAGATTATAGATAATGCAAGGATGTCAGCAAAACTGAGTTAGAATACATGCCTTAAGTTTGCAGTAAAGGTAGCATTGAACATAAAGTAAGTTATCAGGGTGGGTAACGAGCACTGGAGTTTTAGAAGAAAAACAACACTCTCGAGAGGTGAGGGCTGAATTTGAATCTTAGCATGGGATTTGGCATAGGTTAATAATACGGCTTTGTATCTTCTGATATGCAGATAACTTGTGAAGTCCCAGTATATGCCAAATTAAATACATGTTCATTGCTTTCTTCCAGTGTTTTTTATTAAAAACTGAATTTTCTTAAGAGATGTGGTGCATTTAAAATGTTCTTAGATTTGCCTTTAATACTTTCAAAGAATTGAAAAAGGATTGCTTAAAATATTCACGAAAAGAATGAGATAGTAAATAGCAGTAGGATGTCATGATGTTACCAAATGAAGTACTTCTACTTGCAATAGATTCTTTCTTAAATCAATTTTGTAGAAGGCTTGCATTGTCAAATAAAAGGAATGACATCTAAACGTCAATTTGTGTGCCCTCAGCTTACTCACTTTTACTTTTTTAGATACTAAACCTTACTCAGGCATTAAAGGATGGAAAAAGTCCCATTCAGCTTGTTCAGATGCCACGTGTGATTGTGGAGCGAAGCAGCACTGGAAGTCAGGGCCGAATTGTTCATCTGAGTAATGCGTTCACACAGACCTTTCATAGCAGGAAGCCTTTCTTTTCCTCCTGGTAGCAACAAAAATACATGGAAAGGGTAAGCTTCTCTGACTTCAGTAAGCTACTTCTGTGTGAAGGCTCTGCAATACTGTACTCCTGCTGTAGACCAAGAGCTCCGACTGCCGTCACCTCAGAACTTAAATTCTAAAGACTTAAGAAATGTATTTTGAATGTAATAGAAGTTTACAATTTTTGTGTCAAAATTGTGAATTCATATGTCAGGGAATGAGAAGAACTTGTCCATACTGTATTTTTATAGGCTAAATTAATGTATTCTGAATAATACTCAAGGGAAGATGCACAGTTTGCATATGCTGAGAAACTACTTTTGAATACAACAGGAATTTTTTGTTTAATATAAACATGAGAACCTATAATCTATCAATTTCTTTTTATATGCTCTTTAAAAAAAAAAAAGGTGGAATGCTATCTTTGTGAAAATGCTTTTTCTTGGAATTACTTCCTCATGTTTTAAGATGTTTATAGATTTTCATAGGCTAGTTACTTGAAAAAAGTCATGCACTTAAGAAAACAAAAAATAATTTAAAGTCTGTGACACACGAGTGAGAGAAGGAGAAAGGAGGATATGCTCCACATGGGGGTTTTTTTTGCACGTTGGGACCAAAAATAGTTAAATAGTTTTTAGTTGGATTATAGCAAAATTCATCCCCAGTAAGTGCACGCAGTTTCTACTGTGACAAAATGAACTGAGTGTACGTTTCGGAGGGTGAAACTTCAGTAGCTTTTGGAACTTGTGTATTAAGTACCTGTATGGATAAATGTGATACTTCTTTATAATCTATCACAAAAAAATTGCACAACATTACAGGTCGGATTTTTCGATATAGTTGTGTTCATCAGTAGTCACCATAGTGGTTCTTCACTGTTAATGACAGAAGCACTGTTAATCACAAAGTGAGTCTGCCTTCTGAGTTACCATCCAAACACACAGTTATTTTCAACTGGAAGGAAACCCTACTATGATACATGGAACACAGAGACTTAAAATTGGACCCTTAGTTATGTCATGCTCAGTTGCCAATTTTCATTTATGTTTAAGTTACATGGTTTAAGATTTATTAGTCATGCTTCTAGGTTTGTGGCTTATGTTATATGATAAATACGTTTATTTTCACAACTTTCTAGACAGTGAAGTCTGAGAATGGGAGAAAAATTGCTGCTTTTATGAAACCTTCAGTATTTCAGACATTGCTGTATTTTGTAATTTTAAGCAATACTGTTGAACTCAATAAAATGCTTGTATTTTATATAATTTTGAGTGGATGTAAATATTATTGTAGCATGTCAGCAATTCACATCATTAACTGAAGTGTTTAAGCCTTAAATGTAAAAGTTACTTTGTGGTGGAGTTCAAAATAGGACTGAAATGACCACCTATAAATTTTCCATTATTTGTTTTTATCCAGACAGTTTATTAAAATTTAAAGAAGGTATTTATGTACGAGATCTCCTACTGAAGAAAATAAATGTTCTAGTCTAAAATGCACAGGGTTTTGGCTCAAGTGTCATCTTTGTCCTGCAAAGAGTATTCTTAATTGTCTGTTTCATCCATACAACTCTCTGGTACTAATTATGTACGTGCTAGATGGTAGAAATCTTCTTGGTACTCAAAATTTACGGAAAGTGTAGCTGGAATGGGACTGCATGGTAAGCTTAATGGCAGTGTCTATTGTTTAGTGTGCTTTGCATTCTGTGCTGGGGAGAAATGTGCTTCCTCTTGCCTGGCTGTAGCTTTTTCATAACGAGTGTCCGAGTTATGATGACATGGTGATCGGAACACTTTTACATGCTCCCTAAACCTTGAAAGACTTCATCAAGGTACCGGTGATGGAGAAACTGAACGTACAGCTGCAAAGAAGTTCTCTGGTTCTGAGCGCTGAGCAGCACAGGGTTCCTGGGAACACCTCGCTAGGCGTGCTTTTAAAGAAGCCTCCTGTTCTCTTGTGCTTCCACAGCTCCTTCCACAGAAGCATCTCTTTTTTAGGCTGACTTTCAGTTTATTATTTTAGCAAAAGGCATTGAACAGGTTTCCCCCGTGCACCAACCTGTGGTACTCTGGTTAATGTAAGGAGAAGCTCCAGAAGCTTGCCTGTCCTGCAAGGCTGTGGGTTGGTGTGTTGTTGGGTGTCTCACTGTTTTTTCAAGGCAGCGAAAGCAGGTGTTTGTAGCACTAACCCCGCAGAAGAGTACAAAGATCCTCATTTTGTAGAGTTATTCCAGAAAGGGCAAAGCAATTTCTGGAAAGCAGCCTCAATTAGCAGTTCTGAACGCTAATTAACGATGGGTTTTAAGCACTTAGTAAACAAGAGGCATAAAGTAATAAGAACGTAAAATGCATATGGTGATAGCAGCATCAGCGTCAGGGCACGTGAGGGACACGTGGGAAACGAAAGCTGTTGACGGGAAGGAGTGGTCTTCACTCCTGTTGTTGCAGGAGGCCGTCACCAGAGCACGCTCGTTCTGCTCCCGCCTCCTCCAGCGGAGGCTGCCGNGGGGCCGCAGCGCGGGGCGCCGGGCGGGCTGTCCTTGCTGGGCGCCGTGCCCGGCGCTCCCAGCTGCCCGCACGGTGAGCTGCCGGGGCGCGGAGCGGGGCTGCCAGCGCCGCGCCTGGGGCGGCATTAATGCAGAGCTGCGGGTGTAACGGCGTGTGTCCCTTAGGTCCCGCTCTCCTGTTCGTAAAGATCAGCCAAGGCCAGGAGGAGGGGAGGAGATTCTATGCTTGCTCGGCTTGTAGGGATCGAAAAGATTGCAACTTTTTCCAGTGGGAGGATGAGAAGGTAAGAGGGCTGCTTTCAGCTGAGGTAAATGTCGGGGATTTTTTACTCTAACAGAAAATTGAAACAATGTACCTGTTGTTTTGTAAACCTAGCAATTGTTTTGTAAGTTTTGTCTGACAGTATTCAGGCAGCGGGCTGCCTTCTGAGAGAAGGGCTTTCAGACACAGCTGTCCAGCAGGGCTGTGTGCGTGCTGAGCAAAACTGGCACCTGTTGCTGTATTGCCAGCTCACCTGGGAATTCGAGTTACGAGTTCTGCCAATACTGGGCAGTGCTGGACAGGAGAAGGACAGTTGTGATCGCAGGAGGTCCCCATCTCCTGCAGTTAAGACACAAGGCCTGGCGGGTGCAGGCGGGCAGCAGTGCCTGAAGTAGCAAGGGCAGCAGGGCAGGTGTGTGCCCAGCAGCCTGAGAGCACCTGCAGCGCTGCTGAAGGAACTGATGGGTAAGAAAGCTGAGATGAACCTGCGTTCGAGGAAAGCTTGCCATGGTTTCTGTGAGCTACCTTTTGTGTTGCTTTTTTGGCTGCATAAAGGAGTATCCAGTGGTCGTTGTCCTCAGCGGGTTGACTGGCTGGAGTTTGGTTGGGTGCCTAAACCTTCCAGCTCTGTGCTTGTTACTGCTGGCAAGTTATATGGAGGGGAAATGAAGGGGTTAGTCACCTGGCTGTGAAGATCTGAACGCTATTCTTAGTAAGGTTTCAGTAGGAGCGTCACTTGTATCCCAGGGATTTTGTTTCATTGAATGTCACCGTCTCCCGCTTTAAACAAATCGGATCTGTAAGTTTTGTGCAAGTGCCTTGAAACTGTTAGCTGTGAAACAGGTATGCTTTGTGGGAGCAAAGTAAAAGAGTCAGCAAAGAGCTGACACGCTTTTGAAATAATCACACACAAAAGACTTGGGCAACATTGCCACTGCCCTCAGTCGTGCAAGATAAATTCACAGTTCTTCAGAGGGGATTCCAGCACCTGCAGGAATGCAGTAACAGACAGCATGTCCCTTCCTCTCTTCATCGTAAACATGTTTTGAGATTTCTCCCTCAGTGTTACATGTGGTAGAAGAATGGAATTCTTAGATTTATCTATTTATTTGTTACTGCATGGTTTCAGTTCAGAAAGAGAGACTTCTGCACAGCTTGCTGCTACACTGCAGTCCTACTTGTTACTCTGAGACAGGAATCCAAGGAACATAATCATTTTCCTGAGCAAAAGAAGCACAAGACCTTTGATGCACCCTTTTTATTTAATGCTGAGATTTAATCTACAGCACAGTGATACCTATTTTTTAACTTCTTACATGCATAAATTTTACAGGTGTCAGCAACTAGGCTTGCAGCACGTGAAGAATATAATAGAAATCATCAGCCTTCTTTTACTCACAGGCAGAACGTGGAAAGGTAGTGTTGCTAAATGCATTTTTCTTTAGTAAAAATTTGTCTTACGTTAAGTTCAGGTACTCTGCATGTAGACACAATATGTCAGGATTCTTTAAAAAATGAAAGCGTGCCAGAGGGATATGGAAAAATAAGGAATGATTGTCTGCAAAGGGTAAATAGCATGAAACATCTAATTAGAACGTGGTGTTTTCAACTCAGAAACTGTACCTTTTTTATTTTCATGTCTGTGGTTTTTCTTCTGTTAGTGCTCTTAATGTGTTAACGACAGGTCAGTAGCAATGTGAGTTCAAAAAGTTACTCCTGCCTTTCAGTGCGAAAAAGGGACAGGCTTAATGTGAGAAGATGCAAAGATGGTACAGTAACAATAATCTGTAAGTTTTGTGTATAAACACACAGGACTACTTGCTCCTAGTTGATACAGTCACCACTCTGTAATCCAGTTATTTTACAGAGACTCTCACTATCTCTGGCCAGCATATTACTTACTGGCTTTCAGGGAAGTTTTTTCAAAGTTTTTTTCATAAATATTACTTGGTTGACGTACAGATAGTGGAGTTTTGCAAAAGCAGCTTAAGCTACATGGCACCGTGTTTTGTAAACAAAACATGAAATCCACTTTGTGTCCCCTTTCATTTCTTTTATAGAGGCTTTTTCAAAATTGTCTTTTATTTTTAAGATACAAGAATTTTGTTCTATTGCCGTTATCAAAGAGGAGGTTTTGCCAGGAGTGCCAGCAATTGCTATTGCCAGCTGAATGGGAAAAACACTCAAGTCACCAGTTCCTGTGCGATATCTCTGCTGCCCAGTTAAGAAGTCCCAGTCAACTTCTGTATCCTCTGGAAAACAAGAAAACAAATGCACAGTATTTATTTGCGGACAGAAGTTGCCAGTTTCTGCTGGACCTAATTATTTCATTAGGATTCAGACGAGTGCTATCTGTTGGAACACCTAGGTACGTAAGTGGGGATTGTTAGGCTTTCGGATAATATTTGTCTCAAAACCGTGCAACTTGCTAATATTTAAATAATCTAGGATTCACCTACAGTAAGAGGTTCACTGTGGTTTAATTGGTTGGCATTATTCAAGCACCTAGTGGGATCTTGCTTTGAGCTCACAAGATACACAAGAAGGCTGTAGCTGCACTGCAGTTAACTTCCCACCCACCTACCTCCCTTGTTTTTAAATGTCATGCTATGCTTCTTACGAGTGACACTGAATTACTTAGCTTATGTTTTGGATTTTTTTTCCATGACCCACTAGTCCCCACAGACTTACCCTTTTTTTTTTTTTTAAAAGTCTGTCGTATTTTTCTAACTTTAAGTATTAGCCAAATGGAATTGTCCAAATTCAAATTGCTCAATTTTCTTTATCTGTTTGGTTTTAGGTTTAGTAAAGTCCCAGATGTTCTCGTCTGGCAAGATACTTTCTGAAGACAATGATTATATGTTAAATTTCTTTGCTCTGATTATGCTTCAGGCTCCATGAAATGATCCAGTCAAAAGCATCACAAGAAGAAGATTTCAGGGTTAGAAGCCTTCTGCTAGATATTGACTTCAGGTAGGTTTTGATAAATGTTAATCTGTCTGAAGAGTGCATGCAAAGATTTGTGTTCTTACTACTTTAAAAGATAACTTGGTGGTTGTTTTCCATTTCCTGTCTCTCTATCTCCACTTCTGCACACAAACACAAATGACAGCTGATTTATGGGGAAAAGTAGTTGTACTTTATAATTCGTATTATTGTGTTTTCAGTAATCAGAAGACAAAAGTGTTGTCTTTATTAAGTCCTTGTTATCAATGTAAATGCTCCTTGGGGCAGGTGAGAAGTTACTTACATTTTCCTGTTACTGTTAAAACTTATTTTACAGATATTCACAATTTTACACAGAAGATGAATTCTGCCACTACAACATGTTTAATCATTATTTTTTTGGTGGAGAGGTAAGGCCAAGTATTTCTTGAATGCTTTGTAAAGCAGTACATGTTGTTGATGCAGAATTTTGTAAGAAAGTCCTGGCTAGTGTAGTTGGTTAGTTAGACAGAAAACAACTGTCATGAGATTAAAATGGTCAGCAGTGCCAGAAATTAAAAAAAAAAAGAAGCAACACAGTGCCTCTTCAGTAATTCTTTTCCATTCTATTCAAAGATAAAGTTGCATATTAGAATCGTGCTAGCTAATGTTACTTAAACACCTTAACTCTGCTTTTATTAAAGTGACAGTTTGATGTGAGTTGTTGCCTTCTGTAAGTATTGGTTAGCTGTGTTGCTACCACAGAATTAATTGTTTTATTCCCAGCCTTCATGAGCCCAGTGGGTGCCACAGTACTTGTTCACTGATACTTGAGATGAGAGGGAAGGTTTTGCCTGGTTTATCCCAGGCAAGCAAGGTCAAAAGGTTATCCTTGATATAAAATGAGGTTGAATTAGTGTCATGGGTAAAATAAATGGTTAATCTTTTTAAATGGCACATTAAGTACTTCAGTTTGTTAGCAAACCTGCTGCTACAGTAGAACTTTTTTTTTTTTTTAAATAGAGGACCATGGTTTAATTTAATTCCAGACACTCTCCTCAAAACACCTACCCAGCAATTTCCTCACTTGCTGTTTGTTCTTCACCTGCCACTATTAGAAAGTTACCACTGATTTGCATAAACATGCTTCCTGCAGTACCTTTTACACTGTGTAGGTTACTGTTTTTTTCTTCATTCTAAAGCCTAATTTTAGTGAGCTCTAGAAAATAAAAAGAATCCTTTAGAATGAAATGGAAGGCTGGTCTAAAAGCCTTCCTTTAATCTATTACTCTACTCAGGTTTTGTATTTTTCGATTAAAAGACTCTGTTCACCTGCATTATAAATACTGCAGTGTCTTTTCAAGCTATGAAAAGCTGATCCTGTAATGGCACTGTCATTTCAAGGGCTGGATCGCCCTTTTGAACATA
Organism: Penelope pileata; assembly: GCA_013396635.1. Classification (NCBI taxonomy): domain Eukaryota; kingdom Metazoa; phylum Chordata; class Aves; order Galliformes; family Cracidae; genus Penelope; species Penelope pileata. Next base: position 1,803,207 of record WBMW01002256.1, read on the forward strand.
GATTAATATTAAAACTGCCTTTGGAATGCAGTAGAAGAGGACACTGCATGACAGCAGTGAATACATAACTTTTTACATTTTGTTTCATAATAGAGTCTGGGTTAGATTGCTAGAATTTGAACACAGTATTCTTGTCACCAGTATGGATTGAACCAATTTTCAGTGGACTGAAATTTCCCCCATTAATAATGCTTTACAGAATAAAACAGAAGTAAAAGGGCATTAATTACATGTTTTCTGAGCTTGAACTGTTTTCTTGCAGTGACAACTTTTTTTTCCCCAAGTTTTATTTAGTACCTTTAAGAAAAAGAATATCTTAGAAAGCATGAACTGCATCTGTCCATGATAACATCATCTCTAACTGAATAGGCACTGCTTTCAGTGCTTCAGATCCAGAATTTTTTTTTGAAATGGTACATTCACCTACATAAGAAGTAACTTAAGTTGTTAAAGTTCAAACTTGTAAAATAATAATTATATTGCTAAATACAATCTTTACAGTTCTTAAAACTTTATTTTACAGTTGTTAAATCCATATTCCTCCTGTTTCTTACAGGCTGCACATGAAACTTGTAGGAAATTCTTACATCAAGACAAAGATGAAAGGATAATTATGGTGACCGATCCCCCATTTGGAGGTTTTGTGGAAGCACTGGCTTCTAGTTTTAAAAAACTGATGGCAATGTGGAAGGATACAGAAGAAGGTATATATTACAACCAGATAGGTTGATTAAGCTCTAACATCACTGTAAGAAAAAGTACCTGTTTAAAAGTCTAATTCTTGCAATTGAGTGAATGTTAACACACAATTTCTAAGTACTATATAAGTCTCACATTTTTTTTTTTTTTTACAAATCCACTTTGTAATTAAAATGGACTTTAAGGGTGGAGAAAAATAAGCTATCAAAGCACAGTACCACTTGTTACCAACCTAGGCAGGTGACAAGAATTGTTTGGGTTAAGTGGAACTTACAACTCAGTATATATAAATACATCAAAAACTTCTTGTCTCCTGAAGGAACTAGTTATAATGCTTAGCATGGTGTGCATATTCATGCTTACACATTCAGAACACTTACTGTAAATTTTTCATGCTTCATGTACATTGTTTTTCTTTAATGTACATCCAAGACTTTTTATCACTAGGTCATAACAACCAGGAGATGCCCACGTTCTGGATATTCCCATACTTCTTTGAGTCTCGTATTCTTGAATTTTTCCCAAGCTTCAGTATGATGGATTATCAGGTACGGCCAAGCCCAGTGAATTTGCTGAATTTCAGTTGTGTGCAGTGTGAACAGCAGTATGAATAAAAGTGAATATGATGGTAGCATTTACCTGTAGATGGGCCTTCTTGGAATTTATCACTGTCTTGAAGGCACTGCAAACTATGTGATGCTCATCATGTGAGCCCCATATTTTGTATTTAGGTATTAGTCGTACCATTGATAACTTTGTCACATGCTGATACAGCTTATTGCTTAGCTTTGACTCATCTGTCACCAGTCCATTAACTCATTTCTTCTGAAATATGTTCAGTGTGACAGATTTTGCACTAATGTCAGCAGATGCATATTGCAAAACTGAGAGGTAGCTTGAAGAAGACTTTCATGTTTTGCTGATGTTGAAATGTCAGTAGCTTGGTAGGCAGTGCACAACTCTGGTCAAAAGAAAGTTTAAGGTCTTTCATCTTCAAAACCGCTGGAGAGTAGAATTACAACCATGGAAATTTTTGTAAAATGCGATAAATGAAGTTGTCAGTGATAAAGCAATAATCTGGCATCACATCAGCTTTTCTACTGTTGTATCCATTCTACAGATTGAGCGTTTACATAAGTGAATTTTGAGAGATCAGTCATGGGTATTAATGATTCTCAAGTTTTTATTTCTCATATAACAACTTGGCATAAAGTTTGACATGGGTTTTCCAGACAATACGTTTATATCTTAAAGAATGGAAATTTGTAGAAGAGATGGGAAACTGATGCTAGTCTAGATTCTCTATTCCTGCTAGTGCTCAGAGATGAGAATTTTGGGGCAAGTCTCTGGAGACAGTGCTGGAAAAAAGCAGTGCTGATTGAATTTGTGGCTTTGTAGTTGTTCTGAGGTAGGTTAAGACGCACGTCAGCTCTTGTTCTGCCAGAGAGGACAAACAATATAGTTTTTTTGTTTTTTAAAATGGGTTGCACTTCTGTTGAACAACTCCTTCTTTAGTGTAAAACAGATGTTATCCCAGATACTCTGTGCAAAAAAGTAAAAAGGAAGAGTAGATTAGGGTAGCTGTAGTGCTTGAAATGTGGTTTCCTGAGTTTAGTCTAATGTTATGGTTGCAAAATTTTAAGAAGAAATTAGACAAAATACTTGGTGTAGAATCTGTAATCTGAGGTTAGTGTCCTTTAGATAAAAACAACAATTTCATAAGACACATAAAGAGAATAAATATGCAAATAATTGTCTGTGCTTAGCATTCAGTTTAAGACTTCCTTACAAAAAATGTTATTTTTTCTAGGTAGACTATAATAATCATGCACTCTATAAACATGGCAAAACAGGTCGCAGACAGTCCCCTGTCCGTATCTTCACAAACCTCTCCCCAAGAATGATTGTACTTCCTGCAGAAGAGGGCTATAGGTGAGTTGTGTTAACAGTCAGGTGAGTGACTGAAAGAGCACCTTTGGTCTTAGTGCATAAAGGCTCTAAAGGACTTTGGGATGTGCTGCTCATCAGTGTTCTGCCTAACTTTTAGATACCAGTTTCAAGAGCACATTTCACTTTCTTTGTCTAAGGTCACATTTTCTGTAAACAATGTGCAGCTGGGCATCTAGAAGGAGTTCAGATTTTCTGTTGTGGAATGATGGGCTTCCTCAGCTAACCCATATGAAATATTTACATCCATGGGAGACGGAGATTTACAGCTATCCCAAATAAGCAGCTTGGTTGAGACACTAGTTAATACAGGATCATCAGGGACAGGTGAATGTTACTGGTGAAACTCAGTTAGCAAAGTTTGGTTCATTGCTGTTGCAAATTTGAATTCATGCACCTGGATTTTTACTATGTATCACGTCTAAACGATTATGAGGCTGTAGGCCTAAGTGGTGGCTTGTGAATCATAAAGATCTTAAATCTAGTAAAGGAATTTTCGAGTCTTTGCACTTGTTTAACTTGTATAAATTTCATTTGTATTGCTTCTTAAGCTACTACTGGAACAAAGCACTTACGATTTTCTTTTTTCCAGGTTTTGTGCTATCTGCCAGCGGTATGTTAGCTCTGACAACCAGCACTGCGAGATATGCAATTCATGTACATCAAAAGTAAGTGTTTGGCCTTCTTTCTGGGTAACAATTTTAGCAGCAGTTCTAGAAACCTCTGTAACACTTTTTCTGGTAAAAATCTGTTTTGATACTGATTTCATTGGGAAACCCCAGTGTTTTGCAAATTAAGAGACAAAATTGCTTCTGACAAGTTCTTTGCCATCCCAGGCTAAGTATTCTAAGTTCTAACAATAAGGATAAACAAAGCTTTCACACAAGCTTTAACTCACCCAACTGGTAAGAGGAACCTCCAGCCACACAGCGCTCCTTCCCAGGAAGCAGCCTAGGTACAAGAGATGCTCTCCCCCTCCGTGCTGGCCCTTAGATGGGCCCAGGGTGGCTCCGCCCTGGCTCCACCCCATCTGGTCACACGGTGGGCACAGGTGCCAACAATTTACCTGTGCTCCCTTCCACAGATGCCCCATCACTGGTTCAAGCCCTGACCTAACAGTTTCCCTGCACCCAGACAACGCAATTCAGTAGTTGTATTTCACTGGACATCATAACATGCTGGGAATTAATTTCTGTTTCTTGATTCCTTTGTGTTGGAAGGAGGACTGGAAAAGTTAGCTACTTGCCACTTAGGCCATACCTTATTTGTTGGTGGTCTGGTTACACGTACCTTTCTGCTTGTGTTTTGGAAGTTGTAGAACATGCTACAAAATACAGCCATTTTAATGTGGTTGGCACAGATTCTCAGCGTTATTTTTTTTAAGTGATAGTCCTTTCTGCACAGGACTTACACAGAGATGATACATCAGTAGTTTTGTTTTAAGATAGAATCAATGTTTTTAAAAACAAACAAAGCATTTATTCATCTTTTATTTGTAGGATGGCAGACGGTGGAAACATTGTGTTCCTTGCAAAAAATGTGTTAAACCCTGTAAGTACAGAAAAATACTTGTCTAAATAAAAGTGCACTTAAGCTGTAGTCTAAAGAAACTGAGATGACAAACCAGACAACTAAATATTCTGTAAAAGACATAAAATGGGATCATACAGAAGACAGAGTAAAGGGAAAAATCTCAGTTTCACACAAGTTGCCATAAGAAACTTAGTTATCACATTTCTGCACAGTGGAAAAAATACCTAAAGTCTTCTCGGGGCTTACTGAATCTTATTTATATTTGTTAAAGGAAAACTGTAATATTTTGATTTGTCGTACAAGTGTTTCCTAATTTTGTGAAGTTTTTCATAAGAATTTTATCAACACAGGCAATTGCTAAAATGATTGTGAGGGCGTGATCAAGTTATGTTTCATACACAAATGCAGTTGTATTTATATCTGTGTTTAAATAGCTAAAGCAACCATTTCTGTTGCTGATACAGAAATTTCATCTTTGTAAATCCCTGTTAACATCTGGGCTATTTTTCATGTTAAGATCACATATAGGATAATAGTTCTAATGGCAAAATAATTCAGTTATATTGAAATAGTTACACAATATCTCTAATTTTATCAAATATGATAAAGGACCAGAAACTGAATACTCACACCTCTGAAAAAGTAAAAGAAAACCAAAAACCTGGTAAAACAGACTGTATTTAGAATTCAGCTTCAGAATGATAATTCTGAACCTTTTCAAGATGATAAATCGTGTTACTTATTTTGCAGCTTGGTTTCACTGTAACAAATGCAACTGCTGTGCTCTTGAGAACCACACTTGTGAGAAGACTGATGCTGGCTGTTTTGTTTGTGGCAAGACAGGTCACAAACGCAGTACCTGTCCCAGTCTCTCCCGCAGCAGAGCATCTTGCCAGTAAGTGTGATTTTGCATTATTATAACAAAAGGTTTCAGATAAGAGGTGATCTTACTTCATGGAAATGCTTTAGGAAGGGATAATTTTAGGCTTCGCATGCTGTTGTCTTTCACTGTTGTCCACTTGCTGTGTTGCTGGAGAGTGTATACTAAAAGGAGGATACGATAAAAACCAGCATCATTTAGGCAGATAACTTCTTCTCGTTCCTATATCCATATAAAAGTAAATGCTGAATAAGTACCTCAGTGAAAAAGAGTAAGCAGCAGTGAAGTGGAGAAAGTTTTAGGCAGATAAAATGTCATAATATTGTAAGATGACACATTCCTTGTGACAGTACTTTCAAGCTCATATTCTTAAATGGACAGATCATATAAAATACCGGCATACATAGAAGGCCATTCTCCATTTTATTCTAACCTTTTTATTCTTTTCTTGCTTTACAGAGTTGACAAAAAGCAAAGGCTGAAAACTCTAAATAGGGTAAAGTGGGGAGTCTGCAAAAGATGGGCTATGAAGCATGCCATGTTCTCCAGGAAAAAAGTAAAGAATAAGAAAAAAAAGACGACTACTTGATGATCAAGAGATTTATTTTTATGTCCATCCTTCGATTCCATTTTCTAAAAACGCTACTATCAGTGTTCAAAATAAAACCTGATTTAATTTCAAGTGACAGTTCTTTTATTACACATCACTACTGGAACAAAAGTGCAAAATAAACCACAGTCTCACCATGTATTTGTATGCTGTGACAGTTCTGCATGTCTAGTACGATGTCATGTCTGATATAGCAGGAGTCTGAACTCAGAGGAGGGGGACTGCAGGGCAGTCAGGTGTGTTGGCAGCAGGACAAGGAGCAGTGGGCACAAACTGGAACACAAAGTTCCATACAGACACGTGGAAGAACTTTTTACTGTGAGAGTGACAGAGCACTGGAACAGGCTGTGGGGTCTCCTCTGGAGATACTCAGGACCCGCCTGGGTGCTTTCCCGTGTAACCTACTGTAGGGAGCCTGCAGCTGCACTTGATCTCCAGAGGCCCCTTCCAACCCCTGTGGTTCTGTATTCGGGTGTTGTGTGGATGGTGTGGCAGGGGAGGAAGCAAGGCTGGTGATGGAAGGGCACAAGTCCTGGGGAGTGAGCTTTGCTGGTTCCATCTTCGTGATATGGTTCTGTTGGAGCGAGTTGTCTCCAAAACGCTTACAGTGGAAAAATGCCTAAGAACAAAAACTGATGGCACTTCAAAAGGTTAAGTAGAATAAAATGGCCCTCTAAGTTTATTTGGATTTAATGGTTCGTTTTACTTCATGGGCTGAGCTAAAAAAATCATTAGCTTTAATATTCTGGGTTGGCACTGCTGTCACGGAGAGGGGCTGTACCGAACCTGCAGATGGGGTACACCCAGCGGCACAAGCAGGCCCCTGTCGCAGCAGGATCACAGCACTGCACCGCGTGCACGTGCACGTACCGTGCTGCTGCACTGACGTACGTCTGTAACCTTGGAGCACCGGGCCCGACGTGTGCCACGCGGCACCTGGACCAGCACGGCCGAGCCCGCTCTGCGCGCTCCTGGCGCTGCCTCCTCCCCTCAGCGCCGGCGGAAGGCGGCCCGGGCGGGCAGCACCGCCCCCGGAAGCCGGCAGCGGCCGCAGCGCTGAGGGGCTCCGGACCGTCGGAGAGCGGCTGCACGGGAAGCACCGCCGCCATGCCCGCCTTCCGGCAGGTCGGGGAGAAGCAGCTGCCCCAGGAGGTCGTCTTCATGGCCTGGTCTCCCAAGAGGGACCTCATCGCCCTGGCCAACAGGGCGGGGGAGGTGAGCGCGGGGCAGCGGAGCGGGCGGGGGTGGGCCCGCGGCTGGGCGCTCCCTGGGGGTGTGCATCTCCTGTTCCAGTTCCCAGACAAATTCGTGGAACCGTTCAGGTTGGGAGTGACCCTGAAGTCCTTCTAGTTCTGCAGGGACGCCTCCCACCCAGTCAGGCTGCCCAGGGCCCACCCAGCCCAGCCTCGAGCACCTCCAGGGACGGGGCACCCACAGCTCTGGGCAGCTGTGCCAGGGCCTCACTGCTCTGAGTGAGGAATTTCTGCTGAACATCTAACCTAAATCTCCCCTCTTTCAGTTTAAGATCATTACTCCATGTCCTGTCACTAGACTCTGATAAAAGACTCCCTCCCCATGTTTCCCATAGGCCTCTTTTTAAGTACTGGAAGGCCACAGTGAGGGCTCCCTACAGCCTTCTCTTCTCCAGGCTGATGCAGCCCGGCTCCCTCAACCTGTCCTTGTAGGGGAGCTCTGATCATCTTTGGGGCCCTCCTCTGGATCCACTCCAGCAGCTCCACATCTTTCCTGTGCTGGGTCCCCAGGCCTGGATGCAGTGCTGTAGATGGGGCCTCACAAGGGCACAGCAGAGGAGGACCATCCCTTCCCTCTCCCTGCTGCCACCTCTCTTCTAATGGAGCCCAGGATAGCACTGGCCTTATGGGCTGCAAGAGCACACTGCTGGCTCAATCCCAGCTTTTCATCCACCAGAACCCTTGTTCTGCAGATGAAGAAGCAAAATTGCTTCTGGCAGGTTCTTCACAGTCCCAGGCAAAGTATTATGGGTTTTTAACAATGGATGCAAGTAAAGACTCTACACAAGCTTTGACTTACCCAGCTGGCAAGAGGGATCTCCAGCTACACAGCACTCCTTTCCAGGAAGGAGCCCTAGGTTTCAGTGGTGGCCCTTAGATGGGCCCAGGGTGGCTCCACCCTGGCTCCACCCCTTCTGGTCACATGGGGAGTGTAGGTGCCAAGAAATTTACCTGTGCTCCCTGGGCCAGCCACAGTCCTTCAGTGGGTGCTTAATCACTGGTTCAAGCCCTGACCTAGCAGTTCCCCTGCCATCCTCAAGTCCTGAGAAGGGTTGCACTCAAGGAGTTTTTCCTCCTAGTCTGTATGCATACCTGGGATTGTTCTGACCCAAGTGCAGCACCTTGCACTTGGCCTTGTGGAATTCACTAACGATACTCTCAGTGCCTGTGTCTGGGATTCTAACGCATGTAAAATTTTCTATTTAATTTATTTTTCTTCCTGGAACTGCTGTGTGCAGTTGTGCGTGCCAACAGACCCTCTTGTTTTTGTCTTTGCTAGAGAAACACGTGTAATGCTTGTTGGTTACAGGCTTCTAAGTTTATAAAAGGCACAGAGTTTCATTTTTCTGTCTTACATGTGTTTGCTTTATAGGTGTTGCTTCATCGGCTTGCAAACTTTCAACGAGTTTGGAGTTTGCCTCCAAATGAAAATACGGGAAAAGAAGTGACTGCTCTTGCTTGGAGGCCAGATGGCAAAAGTAATGTCAAGTATATGAGGTGACATGCTGTAATAAAAATCCCACTGGAAATCAGTGAAGGTTGATAGTGACTATACCTTTTATCTGAGAAGGAAACTTTAAAGTAAACAGTATTTGAAGAAAAGGGTGGGGTAATCTTATGTAGGTTTATTCAAAATAATAGGAAAAGTTGCATTGTTGAAAGCAATTGCAGGAAGGAATTGCAAGGTGAACTTGTGCCCCAAATACTGCTCTTCAGGGTTTAGCAAAGCTTGCTGTTCCTAACTAAGCAGAATATTTTTATATGAACTATAGAATTTACTTGAGAATAGAAAAAAAGCTGTCTGATCAGGACTGTGTTAGAAGTGTGTTCAGTTCTATGTGTAAACAAATAATTGTGAGATCAGGCTTCTGACTTAAATATATCACTTAAAAATCTGATGGAAGTTCCAACCCTCATTCTAATTTGTTGGTTTCAAGTGAGAATTTGGAAGCAATGTAAATGGGCAAACAGAAAATTCAGTTCAGTAGTTGACTTTAAAAATGCCTTGTTTTCTAGCAGAGTATAAAGTGCAGAGTTTTGCATGTTGGTTATTCATACATTCTCCTGATCTTTTTCTAGTTTTGGCTTTTGGCCTTAGTGATACCAAGCGGATTATTCTGTGTGATGTAGAAAAACCTGAAAGCTTGCACTCCTTCTCTGTGGACTTGTCCATTACTTACATGCATTGGATGGAAGTAACTGAGGAGAGCAGGTTGGTCTGAAAAACAGTGAGTAAATAATGGGCTATGTAGCATTACCTTACGAATTATTTGTGTTTCTTCTGTTACAGTCAAATGAAATAATATTTCATAGTTATGTTGTCTTCTTACCACTTTATTGTAACCAAAAGGAAAATGTTAACAGACACCTCTCGTGCTTATTTTTGGTGCTAAAATCTTGTGGTTCTTTAGGTTATACACAATATCTCAGCATGAAAGTGTTACCTTGCACACCTTGCCTCCTGATCCAGTTTGTTTTGATACCAAGTAGTTTATTACACATAGAATGTTATGATCTTCATCTGTTTTGTTGGAAAGTATTATATTTAAATCTTCACTCGTGCTTTCAAGACCTTTCATTTGGTGTTTACATCTTTTCACAACATGAATTTGAGTGGTATCCAAATGCGCTGGCAGTTCTGCCATGGGAGTCCTTGCTTCAGGAAGTCGCTTTACAAGTAGTGACTGTGAGCTCTGTGCCAGAATTCTCAGTGGCACTTGTATTTCCCACCTTGCCTTCTGAGAACTGCAGTCTTAAAATAGCAAGAAAACAACGGTGTCATAAATTGTTCTGGCATTCTTCTGATGGGGATAGACTTGTAGGGCGTCTGATCCTTCAGGCTTGTCTAAGGTGTGGTATTAAGGACTGTAGTTCAGTCTTCTTCATACTGTAACGTGTCTTTGTAGTGAAGCTTTGCTGAGATGCAGGTAGGCGAGCTGCAGGGCTTTACAGATTTGAAATGAAAGCCTCCGTCTGTGACTGCATCACAGATACTGGGTGATTCAGGAGCAAGGTACCAAGCCAGCAATGCAAACTTTATATTCTCCTTTGGTGGAAATAATAATAAACGTTATCAGGCTTCTTCTATTAATTTGGTCGTTAGATGAATTTATCAGAGTGATCCCTTTAATAACTATTTTTATCTTTTTAATATACACAAGATGTTGACTATATACTGGTAACTTCAAAGTTACCAGTTACTTCAAAGTTTATATTCTCTTTCCCCTCCTGTTTTTAGTTTGGTTAGCTAAGACAATGTTATTTCTTTTTCAGCGTTCTCACTTCCTTTTACAATGCTGAGGATGAGTCAAATCTCGTTTTGCCTAAATTACCAGCACTCCCAAAAAAGTAAGCATTTTACTAGGAAGACATAATTTGGGCTTGTTGTCATTGTTTTGATTATTTGCCTTTACTACTTTGCAGATGTCTGCTTGTTGTAATTGATTTTTTTTTTTCTTTTTCAGTTATAGTACCACAGCAAAAATTTTCAGGTAAGAAACTGTCATTTTTTATTTTTATTTTAGTTTTTAGTTTTTGTGGTTTTGTTTGTTTTCTGCTGTTGAGGCAAGGTAGCTAAACAACAATCATATCTTTTATATTTTCAGTGAAGAAAAGTCAGATGAGATTATGAAGCTTCTGGGTGATGTAAGGTAAATTCTGTTTGTGGGTTGTTCTTTTATTTCTTTAGTTTTTGCTTTAAAATAATGAAGAGGCTTACTTTTAAGTTATTCATAATCTGTTTTTAAGGATCCCGGAGAAAAAGGATGGAATGGTTCTATTTTTTTTTTTTTTTTAATGTGTGAAGACTGAAGTTCAAGGAAAACGCTAAAAAAAAAAAAAAAGGTCTCCATCAGTTTGTATCTTTTCTCCTCAGTTTAGCGGGATTGTCAGGTACCTCATGAGCAGCTGCTGTTGGTGCCATATCTTCTTTTCCTTAGAAGGTTCTTGAGGCACACTTAAAGGCTATGTTGTATGAGCTCCTTGTGCTGGTCTTGGAGACACCATGAGTGCTTTAAAATAAACGTCTTTCATTAGGAAGCATAAGGAGCATCTGGAGGATGTGTAGTTTAGCAGACTGAGACCGGCTTTGTAGAGAGCTTGTGGTGGATCTGTGAGGGGAGCGCTTCCGTGCCTTCTTTTTCTGTTTGCTTTATTTCACTGTTCTTTGCAGTCCCACCATTGAAAATCATCCTTGTCTGTACTAACTCAGAATTCATGTCTCTACTATCGCTAGTTACTCCCTTTTAAGTCTTGAGATCTCTTCTTACAATCAGACTTTTGTGCTAGAAGGAAAGATGTGTTTGGCATAGAATTTCCACATTGTGTTCCTTTATCCACTCAATCGAACCAAAATTTTTTCAGATACTGTTTTTTTTGTTTGCTTGTTTCTTTTCCATTTTGTGTTGATTTTAATGTAAATATTTTCCTCTTACATGCAGTTAGCTATGTACTAGAAGTTGCAGTTAATTTTCTGGTGTTTGTAAGGGGACATGAAAGTGTCATTTTTTATGCTGTACTGCTCACTGCAATGTAAGCAGGTACGTGCAGTTGAAGATGTATTGGTGTACGACAGCAGCAGGCAATCTCCCTGTCCCAAGTTTAATGTTTCAAATGCAGACAAAAAGGGAGAGATCATAGAAAAACATCTTTCCAAGTCATTGCAGCAAGTTGTTTTTTACCAAGTGAACAGAACACAGATCTGTTTGTCCCAGATCCTATTCTTTGAACTAGATTTCTGTCTTGGATGCATCTGTGGTTGTTCTTTGTTGCTGCATCTATTTTATATTTTTATTTCTGCTGAGGTTTTACTCTGCTTGTAGTTAGGATATAATACAGGGGAATAAAAAAGTAGCTTAATAGGAATGCTTTGCAGCCTGTATTGGTAGGTGGGCTGTTGCTGTGAACTGTTACTTCTTTCTTCGGGGTCTCGAGTTAGTGAAGAAGGGCTTTTGAGCCTAAATTTTGTATTTTTTTTTCCCTCAGTTTTCGCAGTAATTTAATACGTAATGCTGTTTCCCTGTAAGAGTTAGAGGCAGTTCTCATCAATTAAATCCAAGCTAATAATGTTTTTCATTTAGTTTTTAAATTTCTTGGATCATAGACCTAAGTACAGTATTCATTTTAGTGATTTTGTAGAGGATCTTTTAGTAAAGGGAATGGAAATTAAGAATTATATTTGCATGTATTAGAAACTGACAGATGGGACCTCTGATAGTCTTAAGAAAAAGGTTGCAAGTTCTTTTGGTATACTCATCAGCGTGTATTCCTCTGTTTTTATAGGCTTAATGCTCTTGTCCTTGGTGGCAGCTCAGGGTTTATTGAAATTTATGCTTATGGGATGTTCAAGATTGCTACAGTAACTGGGGTATGTTAGTTTTCGTATTTTTCTTTTCAGAATATACCAAAGTACACCAGAATTGAATGAAATAATACATACATGTGCTTACACGTAACTGAAACTGAACTGTTGAAATTTTAAAGGAATAATTGTTTCTCAGGGTTGGGTTGTGCGGTTATTGCTGGAAAGATGTTCCAACTCTAACTGGAGATTTTAACATCTTGTTTCAAAAGAAACTGAGATCAACACTAATTCACGTTAAAAAGGGTGATTTTGTTCTTGAACTGTAGCTGAAATTCCATTTTGCTTTTAAATGTCATTGAAGGCAGCCTGTTTTGTATGTGAATGTGTTACAGCAGTAAATACATGTAGAGAAAATGCAATATTTCATTAACATTTAAAATGGAATCCCTCAGGTGGCGGGTTCTTGTCGTGGACTGTGTTTATCCAGCGATTTGAAATCACTGTCGGTTATTACAGAAATACGAGACTCTTCAGACAGTGAAGCAGAGATAACTTATTTTCAGGCAAGTAAACTAATTTTAAAATGTTCCTTAAAAGTAGAACTCCTTGTTTTAGTTACTCTCAGGTAGCTGTATTGCTGTCCTGTTATTTGCAGAAAAAACCCACAACTGCTGGTTTCAACCTTTCTGAAATTCACCCTGACTTGGCTTTTAGATTTGTCACATTTGCATGCAGTCTCGTAGATGAGACTGATGGTGATGGTTTGAGACATTCTATTAAAATATCACTTTAAATATAACAAGTTACTCAGTTTTTCTTCATTCTGCACAACAGAATGTAACAGCAATGCCATTGATCATCCAGTCTATCTAGAGCAGTCATCCTTCCAATGATTACTGTTAGAACTCCAAAATTAGGACAGTTCTCGAGCTTTTATAGATACATTAAAATACTGATTGCCCTTTTAAATTAAATTTATTCACTTCTTACAATCAACTTAAAGAAAATGAGAATGGTAGGTTTCTCTGTGGGTCCTCTTCATCTGTTTTTTAATTTCTATAGTCTAAAACTCTTCAAAAGACAAATCATCTGTTAATTGTTGCTTGTTTTGTTTGTTACAGCTGGACACTAGTCTGTTATCAAGTTATTTACCTGAGGTAACTCGAATGGCCCGGAAGTTTACTCACATTTCAACACTGTTACAGGTACAGTTTTGTTATGACATCTTTTTAATAGCTCAAGTCTTAGAGGCTTCAATATTCTTAAAGCAAGTACAATTTTTCTAGTAGAAAACTTAAGTTGATTTTAAGTGAATATAGAGCTCTAACTTGAAAAGTTGATAATAAATTGCATATGGTATCTGTGGTATGTCTTTCCTTTGTGTTATAACATCTAGTTCTTTGAAGGGGAAAAAAGGGAGTTACACTAATGCCTGTATCTGTATTACAGTATATAAAGTTGTCATTGACATGCATGTGTGAAGCATGGGAAGAAATATTGATGCAGATGGACTCACGGCTAACAAAGTTTGTACAGGTATTGTAGTATTGTTCATTTGGAACAACATTTTTGTAGTAGTTCTGCTGTTTGTGTTAATGTACTGCATGTCGTAGTGTTATCTGAAGGCCTCACATAAACAACAGCCTCTAAGTTCTGAGGCAACCTGGAAGCTGTTGTGCATCAAGTGCTCTGATGTTGAAGGTATCTGAGTACAGTCAAGTGGGATTGCATTGTGATACTCCTTTATATTATGTATTCTAAGTTAGTTTTCGGCTTGCACACCTATTGAACAGTTGCCTCCTATTTAAGGTTGTGTTCTTTGTACTTTAGTAACTGATAAACTGACTACTGTAAATGTTGAGTGGCAGCCCACCAGCATTTACAGTCTGGCTCAACAGAGCATATGTAACAGCCATGATTGGGATGCTCTTGAATTTGCGTGTAGTTTGTGTGCGTAGCTGGCAGGTAGTTGAATCAAGTAATTCACTTATTTTTCACATAGATTCTTGATGATGGCAAACTGCTTAGAATTTTTACTGAGTAATGCAACTGAAAATAATTGAAAATACTGGACTTGAATTATTGTACTGAATTGAATTTCCAGTGGTCAGTAGTCTGATTTCAGCATTCAAGGATAAGGGTGGGTTTTATAATGTACTTTATTTGAGGCATTTGTGACATGATTTGGTAGGCTGGATTTAATCTCTTTACCAATCTATCTCAATCGTTTTGACTGACAGGAAAAGAATACAACCACTTCTGTTCAGGATGAGTTTATGCAGCTGTTGTTATGGGGCAAAGCAAGGTAGTTACTGTTGTTTTATCTGAGTATGTGTTTGCGTTTGATACTGAAATACAAAATGAAAGCATATTTCATTTTCTCTTCCCCATCCCCTTTAGTCTGGAACTTCAGGCATTATTAATGAACCAACTGACAGTAAAGGTATGTTGATATTATTTAACATCTTAGAATTATCTGTTTCAGTATGTTTTGATCACTGTTCTGTTACATTAAGAGAACACTATTATGTTTACGTTTCTTTTTTAACAGGGTTTAAAAAAGCTCGGTCAGTCCATAGAGTCCTCCTATTCCAGTATACAAAAATTGGTCATAAGTCATTTGCAGAGGTAAGTCATGTCCAACTGAAACATGTCCATTGAAATAAAATGTCCAATAAATTTTAGATAAAACAGAATAATATGTACAAGTATAGTAATAGTATGTAAAAGACAGGGTGCAGTATCAGTGGTTCTTTGTGTATAGGTTCATTACCATGGTAATGCAAAATGTACTGTTTTACTCATGGATGATGGAGAGCTCATATTTTGAGCAATCTCCATGGCATATCAGCTGTATATCACTGCTTGGTATTTTTATAGGATATATGGAAAATACTCTTGTCCACGCTGTGTGGTGGTTAAAATGATAAGGACAATGTTTGCTTTTCTGTGAAGTGATACTTTGCTTTAATGCTTACATGATTTTATGAAGTTTTCCGCTTTGCCCATTAAAAGATAAAAAAATGTGTTGTGTAATGAAGCAAAGAGTTACGAAACAGTGTCTAGAAGATTGTTTCTTTGCTCTTCTTTCCTAGTGGCTCAGAGGCACTGTTATACTATTTGAGTGAGTTGAAAGGAATGGCTTTATGGAAACAAAAATATGAGTCTCTGGGATTAGATGCAGCTGGAATTGAAGGTACAGCAGTGTGTGTGCTACTTAACCTCACTTAGTTCACTTTTCAAAGCCTAGTAACGATGGCTTACTCTCTTCGTAGAGGCTACTATTGCTGTTGGTTCTTTCATCCTGAAAGCAAATGAGCTGCTTCAGTAAGTATCAAGTCTGGAGAATTTAAAAAACTTGACTATTGAGTCCTGAGAAAGCATGTGGCTTGGGAGCAGGGAAGTATGGGAGGGCAAGGCTGCTCTGTTGGCGCACTGCATCTCATAGAGTTACATGCCTACAAGAGTCTTACTGGGAGGGATGCATTTGGCATTTTAAAGTTGATAATGCTTACAAATCTTTCTGTAGGAAAGAACTTAAACCTGCAACAGCTTGTAACATTTAGATCTGGTAATTTTTTGTTGTTGTTTGTTTCTTCTGCAGGGTTATTGACAGTAGTATGAAAAACTTCAAAGCATTTTTTCGATGGCTGTACGTTGGTAAGCTTGATGACATAGTAAACATTTGGTATCTGTTTTGAATGGTAATCACAATTTGGTATCTGTTTTGTATGGTAAATATCAGCAAGTAATTATTGCCAGTCTTAGTTATAACCATCTGTTTATTACTATCATAGGAATTTTCTAGACATCTAAAAGGTTACAGCTGATGAGGCAAGAATAATGATAAATGCATTATCTATATGTTTAGTAGTTCTCAATTCAATTTACATGTATTTAGAGTGGATATTCTGTATTTGTATCCTGTGATGCTATTCCAAACCGTTGTCTGCTTCATTGAGCAGTGTGCTGTTCTTGGCTTAAAGAAATGGATTGTGTTTAGTTTTCACCAAGTATAGCGTAACTCTTTTTTAACTCTGTCACTTGTTTTCTCCTGCAGAAACCTAGTTTACATTGGTGCATAACTATACTGTCAAGAGTCTCTGAATATTCTGATGCAGTTTATAGCCACCTCCAAGTGTAGCTGGGTAGCTGCAGGTAAAACACTAGGAGGAACTGCAGAACTCAGTGTTTCAGACAGCCTGTTTTTATAAAGTGGTTATGAATAGGTTTATATTTTTTTACTAATTGTTCTAGAACTATTTTATAAAAGCCTAAGCAGTCTGATCATACACTGTAAAAGCACCAGAAATGCAGTTAGTGAACTTACAAACAAGTATAATTTTAAAAGTTGCAGAAAGTAGAACTGTGTGTTCTGTCATAACATTAGCATTTTATTAAATGTTCACTTTGTTTCTTTTGAAAATAGAGAACTTTGTCTAATTCTGATTTAAAATGAATTCTGTGAGTTCTCTTAGCACAGGAATACTGTCATGCCCCGGACAAGTATATTTTATATATATATATTTTATTGCGCTTACCATGGACATGAATAAATTCTTATGAACTCTTCATAATAATTTCATCTCAGTCTTATAGAGGATACAGTGCAATTGGAAATGATAAAGGATAAGAATTCTCTCAGATTTCTATTGCTAGTTAGTGGGGCAAGTGAAGCTTAATTTTGGTCCTAATTCATAATTGTTCTTTCTAGACTCATTAGTTTCTGTCAAATTAATTTTTCTATATTATCAGCAGTATTATATAGCAAAGGGAAATTAAGCATGTTAAGGAAAAAAGGAACATTAATGCATTAAGAACATCTTTTTTTTTTTTTTTTCCCTCAGCCATGTTGAGGATGTCAGAAGATCATGTGCTTCCAGAGCTGAACAAGGTAGTAATAACATTTTCTAACAAATGGTGGTATATTCTGCTTGACTTAGAGGGCAAGATTAAAGAGTTGGTTTTTGTTCCAAAGCTTAAAGGATGGTGACCGTGTCATTTCTTTGAGAAAGCTGATGCCTGCACATTCACACTAATACATTGATGTGCCGTCTCACATATATAACTTTTCCTGCTTTCTTTTAGTACTACTCTTTAGTACTTTTAGTACTTCTTAGTACTTTTAAAAAAAAAAAAAAAGGGCACTTTTGGTACTCTTTAGTACACTGTATGTGACACAAGACCTCTGTGAAATACTTGCATAACGGCTCTTCATATGCCCTAAATGACAAAGTTAACAGGAGTGGGATTTTAACATGTTTGCCAATGCCCTGAAGGCAGAGATAGACTACACCTGCATCAGATTTGCAGGTACCATCACAATGGGTGAACCACCTGATACACTTGAGGGCAGAGGGAGATACCCAGAAGGAAATAGGCCCTACCATCAAAGTCAGCCTAGAGTAACCAGGGCTGTCCTAAGAGGAGTATGACCAGTAGGTCAAGGGAAGTGATTGCAGTCCTTATTTAGGACCAGTCAGATCGCAGAATAGATGAGGCCCTCCTGTACGAGACAAGACATGAATAAACTGGAGAGAGTTCAGCAGGGGGTCTGCAGGCTGGTCAGAGGCTGCATTACTTGCCCTGTGAGCAGTGGTGAGGCAGGTGGGCTTGTTCAGCCCATAGAACGTGTTCTGTGCTCATTGAGTTCTAATTCTCAAACTTTGTTTCCCCTTGGCACCCTTTTTGTTTGTTTTAGATGACTCAAAAAGATATCACGTTTGTTGCTGATTTTCTTACTGAGCACTTCAACGAGGTAAGTTGTATTGATTTGCTCATTACAGCGGTTGTACTTGGTGACTGTATTTTTGCTGCCAGTGTTTGAATCTGAACAATTTTAACTAAAATCACCTTCTTGTACCCTACTTCTTAGTAACTTTGGACTTAAATTTTGATTTTGTTTGCATTATTTTTTTTTTTTTCAGGCACCAGAACTTTACAATCGTAAAGGAAAATACTTCAATGTGGAGAGAGTTGGCCAGGTAAAGAACTAGGGAATGAATGGCAGAAGAGAATAAATGGAAACGTCCTTAGGTGGAAAAGCTTTTAAAGCTGTGTCCTCTTATCTTGTCTGTCCGTTCTGCTCTGTGTTGTGCATTCTAGTGATGGTAGAAGAAGACTATTTTAACTATTTTTCTCTATTATTAGAAAAAGGAATGTTTAAAGCGTGTCTTATAGTTTTGCCTTACACATGCAGTATTTTAGGAAAATGGTGAAATTTCTTTCCAGCCAGCAACAATAACATAAAGTTAAAATTTGCTTGTTGTCTTTATACCATTAGCAACTGGATTTCAAAATGTTTGTGTTCAAATGTTGTTTGAAAATCAGTTGCATATGGGTGTGTCAGTATATGATCTTAGACAATAGTTGATTTTCTTATTAATTCCTAGGAGGAGTGGAATATTTGATTCTAAAAGTAGATATGCTGGATTAGAAGGAATGTTTAACTTATGAGAAGCAACTGGGGGGGGAGGGTGATGCTGGACTAGAGATCTGCAGAGGTCCCTTCCAACCCCTACAATTCTGTGATTCTGTAGTGTTGGAAGTGAATTTTCATGTCGCTTATTCTTAATTTGCTGACTTTAAAATGTCTGTTTCTTGTCTAGTACTTGAAAGATGAAGACGATGACCTTGTATCGCCACCTAATACAGAAGGAAACCAGTGGTTTCATTTTCTTAAAAACAGTACTCATCTTAAAGGTAACGTGTGCTTTAGTAAAACAGTGAATCAACAGTATATGGAAAATTTAACAAACTTAATCAGTTTTTTCATGTTTAGGAGTTATTTCCATGGTGTTAGTTATGGATCTCCATCTGAATGGAATAAAATAAATGGGCATTATTATTTAACAGTTTTTATGCAACTGCTTATTTAGTGGTTGAACATTTTCTGGTTATTAGCAGTTTTCTGCTTTTTATGTACCAGTCTCGGAAGTGTGGCTTTGGAATCCCAGGACAATGTCTGTTTTAGTTGATGTCAATTTCAGTCCAAGGAGGTAATAAGTACAGTTTTAGACATATCCTGGACAAGCGTTCTCCCTTAGTCTCTTCGACTGGACTTTTTAAAGTTCTGTGTTGCTCCTAGAATATTTTGTTAGTGGTAAAAAGGCAGTAAGAGGCTATAACAAATTGATGCTGAGAATGATTCTTGTTTGACTATAGACTGTAAAACTTACGCAGAATAAGCTGTCTTGTAACAGAATTTGCTATAGCTGCCTTGTTCTGTCTATCACCAATTTTGAGTTATCTGTTTGCAGAAAGTCCGCTTTTATTTCCCTACTATCCTGAGAAATCACTGCATTTTGTCAAAAGACAAATGGAAGAGGTCATTGATCAGTGTTTACGAAAGCCAGCTGTAAGTTCAATTTATGTAAATTATAACTTTCTTTTACAAGCAGCAGTCAACTAAAGGTGGTAGTCATGCTTAGCAAGACTTGAAGTTTTAATATTTGCCTCTGAGTGCCTACAACATAGGTGGCAACATGCATTCCAGCTTCACTACTGCTAGATGTCTCAAGCCTTTGTCTAGGGAGAGCGTAATGGAGGATTTTTTTTTCTGTGCATTCTGTTTACCCTGTGCATTAATGAGAGCTATTTCAACATTTAATTAACTTGATATACACATCATAGTTGATCAGTTGGCAATGCATTGGTCTGTATATTCTGAAGAAATATGAAACAAGTGCATGAAGTGGTAGTGATATTTGTACTAGGGGTCGTTATTCCAGCATAAATATTGGTGGATTTTTCTTTCAAATATACTTGGGTGTTATTCGAATTTATGTTTATTGATTTAATGGTCTTAAGAAGGGATGTAATCACAAATAATCCTCTGCATTATATTTTCGTTATATTTTTCAGGATGTGATTGGAAAGTCAGTGCATCAAGCATTCTGCATGTCTCTGTATAAAACTTCTCAAAGGTATATTTTTTTACATTATTTCTAAAGTTCAATTGCACAAAATTAGAATAGTATTTTGTACACTTGTTTTGTTTTTCCTTTTCAGTGAAGATTCTACACCTCAGTTATTTAAATTACCGTTTCTGTAAGTATGCTGCTATTCCTTGTTGTGTGCCATTTACCAGTTCTTAAAACATGTTCTAACTCTTTATTTCCTATTTCCTCACCTAACATTATAGGTGGAACGACAAAACATCCAATATACATTATGTTCTCTTTACCGTATTAGAAAGTTCTATTTCTAAAATACACATTTTGAGGAGACATACTGATACTTCCAGGTAAGAAAAAGGGAAGAAGAAAGAGTGGTTTGTGAGATTTAGCATGTGTATAGAGGCAATTGCAACTTGAATTTTTTCCCTCCAAAGAGGGATTGAGCAGCATGAGCACAGGTCCTTCTTGGGTACTAGAAAATCCATGGAATTGGGAAACACCTTCCAGTAAGAAATGCCTACAGTAGGAAACTACAGTAGAGTTTATATTTCATTAAACTCAGAAGATCTGATCAAAACAGCCAAGATGTTTGTAGGCTGAGGAAGAAAACTAGACTCCCTTAGTTTTGCTCCTCACAGCATTGCTTCTTTGTGAACTAAGAAAACTTACAGGAAATCAGTCTTACAATGCTGATTTGTCTTACTGAAAATATTAGTCTTTAATTCCTTTATAGCCTGTGATTAATACACTGGAAAAATGGGGTTGTTGGACCACTAGGTTCAACAAATAAAATACATGTTTTTAGGTTGTAGTTTTGTGCACCTTCAGGGGTTTCTGTACCCAAGATGCAGTTTGTCGCAGTCCAGTGGTGCAGATGTAATTGTTTAAGATGTATTCTGTCAGTGATATCACTGAAATTACCTGGGTTTGGAAAACAACAAAAACTCTTCCTCGCTATAGAATAGTGATTTTTATGATCAGTGTCATGTAATTTGAGGAGATGATGAGCTGTGACAGGGTGAGATTTTTTTAGAACATTTCTACTGCTGAAGAAAACACATGATGGAAATATCTTCTGTTTCCAGTTGAGAGCTTCTGATGACAAAACTGTAGCCTTGTGGTGTAGTTTCCATTCTGTTTCCTCCCTCACTGGTGTTTAGGCAGTCTGAACTCATTTTCTGCAGATGTGAATAACAAGTAACTTAATGGACTTGGTACTAGGACAGCTGAGCCGAGACTTCAGCAAGGAGCTATATCCCACAATCCAGACTCAGCTTCCCGCTTGATTCCTTTAGTCACGTTTTGCTAAGAGGCAAAATAAATGAAAAAGTTCCCATCCACCAGTTACATCAGTTGTGGATGTAGCCATGTATTGTGTGAAGTGGATGGGCTTATGTTGTCTCACTACAGTTGCCCTCAGAGGTTTTAGATTTTCTGTGAGTGGAAAAGAAATGTCACCAAGATAATGGTCTTTGTCCTTTTAGGTCTATCAGTAATGGAATTGTTGCAGTTGAGTTTGGAAACTTTTTGAACAACAGCATAAATGAGAGCTCGGACTCCAGGTGAGTATATTTAGTTGATTTTTCTTCTAGAGTTGCAGATTTCTAAATTGAAGACTGTGTTTGAGTGTTCATTTCACATGAAGTTAACTTCTCAAGCATTATAATTTGGCTTTTATCCTGCAAACTAGTACTTCAGATGCTGGACTAGCTTGTAGTTCTTGAGTGAGTCAGGCCATGAGAAATGGCATAGGTGCACAAAGGTGCAGGATTATAGGAGTCTTATCGTAGAATCATTTAGGTTGGAAAAGACCTTCAAGATCACAAAGTCCAACCATCAACCTGACCTGCTGAGTCCCATCACTAAACCATGTCCCTTAGTGCCACATCAACGCCTCTCTTAAATAACGATGGGGACTCCACTACTTCTGTTGCAATACTTGATGACTTCTTCATGAAAAAATTCTTTCTAACATCAGACTTAACTTCACAGGTGCAACTTGAGACTCTTGAGTTATTTTGCACTCAAGGTCAAGTAGACTTTTTAGTTTTCTAGTCAAAAACTTAGTACACGTGCTGGAAACAAAGCTAGTTGAAAACTACTGCTTATATCTGTAATCTTCTGTAAGTAAGAATGAGACTTGAATAAATGAAGACATCTCAGAAGTCATGGCAGAGTAAGTTTATACTTTTAAGGTAGAAAGGCCTAATGTCGTAGCCCTCAGTACCTTCAACAGTTTCCAAATTTTCGTTGGTATTTGTGGTAACTGCTTTTTACGTTTCAATTAAAATGAGAAGAAATAAGATTTTTAGTAAGTTTTGTCCTTTTATTATTACTTGTCCTGGATATTACAGAGTTTTTAGCAGTCTTTCTGTGTCTCCGTTGCATGACTGGGCTTTTTATTGTTTACAGTAAAGCTCACTGTTAATTACAGAATACTTCTTAACTTGATTGCTGTGCAACTTAAAACTATTTTTGTTCTGTGGTCACTTTTATTACTTGATGCTTTCTAAAATATAAGCACTATTTTGTTTTCTATAGATGCTACAGTTGTTTAGATGCACATTTTTATGATGATGAAACTATAACTGTAGTTCTGAAGGAGAGCGTGGAACAAGAGGGGAAGGAGAGAATCTTGGCTCAGCTGCCTTTGTCTTCAGTATACACAGATGAGGACCAAGAAGGGGAATACATCTGGGATTCTACTAAAAGGTACTGAAAAACTTTGAAGTATAAAAATGCAGAACTGAAAAGCAGATTAAGCAGATATTCTACCTGTGTACAGTAACTCATACTCTGTATGTGTGTGCCTAAGTATTTTAAAAACAAAAACTACTTCTGTATTGGAGAAAGTAGAGTAGAGGATTGAAGATTCCAAAACAGTGTGTTTGGTGGGCTTTGCTGGTTCTTCTTGTTTTGTTTTCTTTTTGGGGACTACCTGTACTTGGCTCTACTTCAATGAAATAGGAGGACCAATTCAAAACATCTTGTAGAAGTAGAAATCTTGATGTTTTCAGTGTATTTGCACGTCTGCCTCTGTCTTGTAGTAGACAGATATTTTTCATCTTTCCCCTGGTTGTCAGCTTAGCCTGGAAACATCAGGATTGGTGCATCTCTTTTCCTTCGTATGGGGAGAAGAGAGCATCTGAGGAAGTGCATACTGGGGGGGAAAAAAAAAAGTCAGTTCAAGAAGTGAACTACTTGCTTTTTCTTTTTTCTCCATATGCTTATCTAGTGGATGCATTAAGATACATTTGACTTCAAAACAAAGACCTGTACTGCACTGTAGGTACTTCTTTATTCCACAACGAAATTTTGCATTAAAGAACAGACAGACAATATTAAAAACAAGTTCAAACTAATCCTGGCCACTGTAGTAGGGAGTTCTTTCATACAGCCCTTATAAGTGGAAATGAAGAGAACATTTGTGAGAGGTCATGAAGGCCAAACTTCTGTGTAGAGTGCTGGAGGCAACGCCTCCACTTATGTGGAAACTCCTTGCAGAGGAGGGACTTGAAGGAAGCCCTACATCATCCTTCTGCTGTAGCTGTTGCCTGGGACAAGATGGGACTCTACAACTCCATTCTGCCCTGTTGAAATCCTTTGCAGCAGTTGAAACATGCTATGTCTGCACTGGTGTATCCTCTCCTCTAGAGGATTTGGAGTATCTAGAGTTACGATGGTTTTAAGTGCTTATCTGCTTGTTGCATATGGTATAATAAAATTTAGACCAAAAAAAAACTGGAATATATATATATACTTAGTACTGGAATTTTCTAATGTTTTATGCTTCTCTTCTTGCAGACTGGATGAGCAAAGTAATGAGATCTCAACACGTACTGTCTTCTTGGAGAATCAGTGGAGAGTGCTGGAGAATATGAAAGCCCAGTACGTTGCTGTAAATGGCATTAGAAGAGTTTCCTGTGTGGTAAGTGTAGCATCTGTGAACAAGCCTTTAAAAAATTAAAGGAAATGTACTTTGTCTAGAGAGAACGATAACCTGTTTCTGTTAATTTAGTGAGGTTTACAAAATTCTTGATCATCATTATTTACAAATTGATTATTCTCTCGAATATATTATAAATTTGTCAGGATACATAACCTGGAAAAACTTTAACAGCAGTTAATAGATGTACTTGCTTTACTTCTCAGTTTGCAGAGCAATAAAACAGTTGCCAATTTCCTTTCCGTTTCAAAGATAAAGGCTATTTTCAGAGCTGTTGGGCAACACATAAATTGATATTGGTGCTCTTTTTTAATTACTTATTAATCAAGACTTCTTAATGTTTCCATAGCTAAGTTCAAATCTCCGTCACGTGAGGGTGTTTGAGATGGATGTAGAGGACGATGGAGAAGTTGAGGAAGAAGAGGAAGAGGAAACAACTCAGATTGCGGCTGGGGAACCTGAAGAGGTGAATTCATCTGCAGATAACCAAGAAAGTGTGTGTGGTGCATCTGCGGAAGAGCTACCTGATGAAACTGAAGAACATGAGTCAAGCCTGGGTCCTTGACATAGACTTTGCTGGTAAATGGATAAGACTGAAACCTAACTTCCAGCTACTGAGATGGTGTCTCCCGAACCTACTCTGCAGCACTAATGTGTTGTGTGTCAGAATTCTGGTTTCCTTGTCAGCGAAGACCATCAGTGTTCTAGAGTATACTTACTTGACTTTTTTTTTTCTTGGCACGTTGATTTGGTAGGAACAATACTTCTTTAAGAGTTTTTCTATTTGCAATTTTTTATAAGTGAAGGAAAAAAGTACCAACGGAAATTTTTATAGTTAACTTGATCAGTCCTAAATACTGTTCTGAAGATAAAATGGATATGTATGTGAAAACAACAAAACCCTAAGGACCAAAATCTTTCTTTGTCAGACTTCATGTTCTACTGACCAGTACAGAAGCTTTTTGTAAAGCTACAATTGAATTGTGTTGTTGTGTGTGGCCAACAACAGGCTTGCAGATCAGCATAAGACTAGTTGAACACCAAAACTGAGCAACTGTTACTTAAATACATTTTAAAAGCTGTTGAGATAAAAATCTGTATCCTCAGTAACACAATATTTGTTCAATCTGTGCAGTTAATTTGATTCTCAATACAATGTGTGTGTTTTGTCAAATGCCTCAGCCTGCCTAGTTGGCATGACTTCGTTCCTGTATTTTTCCTCCAACTTGTATTTTTGTAATGAAAAGTTAAAACAGAATAATTTTTTATTCTGGTGTGGTGTTGTGTGTCCTGCATAAGCTTCAGTATAGTCGTGTTCCTTGCTGATGTATATATTGTTTTAGAAGTGGTGTGGTGCTAGCAGTAAAAGCTAGGGACTGTGTCTAGAAACCTAACATTTTTTCTTGCTGCCTACTGGCTGGCTTGAGTTTTGACTGTACCTCATCTCTTTGAATGAACAGCGCTGCTAAGTGCACCATCTTCCTTCAGAGCTGCGCGTGTATCTTCCATTGCTGAAGAGATCCAGGGCTTATGTACATGCTCCGTTCTGTACTTCAGAAATAAATCAGTCTGTGAAACTGCTGTTTGGCACTGCAAAAATCAAATGCTAGGGTCATTCTCTTGCTCTTACTTTGAAATACACCATTTTTAAGTTGTTTTTTTTTTGAGGTTTTGGACTGCTTGTTGGGGGACACCCTTGTTTAGTTTTTAGAGAGACTTCTTGTTACATTTCCTTGCCAGCCTCCTTGAAAGCTGCTGGCTGATCAGTGTCCTCATCTAGCAGATGAAGGCACAAGGGAGCTGTGGGACAGGAGGGGCAGGAATGCCCATTCTGGTGTGCTGTGCAGATCCGTTATTCTTGATGAGAAATTGTTGCAACTACTGAACCAGCTCAGCTTGGTCTTAAGTTGGTCTTGGTCTTAAATTTTTCCAGAAAACTCTTGCCTTTGAATTTGCCTTATGAATTGTCACACTGAAGTGCTTGGAAACGATTATTTTCCTGTGTCTTCTGCTCAGTAACTTTAGTCCTCCAGCATGTGGAAATGTCATCTGCCCTGCCCATAACTGTTTCTAGATTTGTGTTAATAATAGCTGTGTCCCATTTCACAGGGACGTGTTCTTTAGAAATCTCCCCGGGCTTATTCTGTGGGCCTTTCTAGTGGTCTTGCACGTACTTGAGTGAATGGTAATTTTGCTTCTGGTTCAATTAAGTACATACACGCTTTCTGCATTTTCCAGTGACATGGTACAAATGCACCAGTTTAGGTCAGTGCTTCTGAATGTATTGCTGATTCCTTCCGTCAGTTAGTCTTAATTTTTCTACCTG
This sequence comes from Penelope pileata, assembly GCA_013396635.1. Classification (NCBI taxonomy): domain Eukaryota; kingdom Metazoa; phylum Chordata; class Aves; order Galliformes; family Cracidae; genus Penelope; species Penelope pileata. The sequence continues at coordinate 1,829,601 of WBMW01002256.1, forward strand.
ATTTCTGTAATAGTAAATGCATCGGTAATGTCCTTATGCATCTTTTTTTTTTTCTNGATTCAGAAGTCCTTGAGGACTTTGGTGGTGCCTGTACCTGGTGAATTCACTTGCCACTTCTATTTGTTCTTCATCCTTTTTTTTAGTACTAACCCTTTCTACTATAAATGAGTTCTCTTTCTTTCTTGGTAGTACCGTAGTAAATGTATATTCTCAGCAAATGTGCCTCTAGTCTGCTCTTTCTAATATGGATCTTTAGGTCCCTTAAGAGTCAGCTGTTGCTGCCTCTTTTCTAATGTCTGCTTGTTTTATGTATGTGGTATTTCTATTTATTTATTTTTAAGATTTTTGGCAGCTTTTCTTCTATTTTTCTGCCATTTGACTTGTGTAGTCCCCTTTCCAAGCCTTTTGTCCATGCCTTTTCTGTCTGATCTCTGTGACGTGCAGGCTTGCCACCGAGCCAACTTTCTGCTGCACTCTCACCAGCCAGTGCTGCTTTGCTTCACAGTCTGGGCATGCCACGATCTGTTTGTGGTACTCTTGCCTCCCACTTCTGTGGGTTTGATTGCCCCCTCACATCTGTCTTCATACATGATCACTTGAGCTGCTCACAAAGACAGGAAATAGATGGAGAGACATAACGAACGTAGGCTTGCTTTAGTTAGTTGTTTCTTTTTGCAGAGTGGATAAGAGATGTGTATTTCTGTAACAATACCTGCACTTGGTCCTGATGCTTTGAAGAACCAACTTAAGAGTTTTGTTTGTTTAAGCCCCGATGTACACTTCAACAAAATGGGAAGGCTGTCTAGGTAAGTACTTAAGTTCTTTAAGTTTCTGTGTCCTCTGTTAATATGTGTAGTCAGAGTTCGCTCGTGTTGGCTCATTTTGCAGTAATGTCTAAGGTCTGTCTTGCTACCTTAAGGTAGCTGTTGCTTTTGCAGTTGTCTCTAACTACTTGCTTCACAAGCTGCTTTAAGGAAAGAGCCAGCTTACCTTGTGCCATGAAGCAATGGCACAAGTCTGTAAGCAGTCTTTGTAGCAGTCTAAGGCTGACATTCTGGAGAGGGGGAGGAAAACTTCAGCAATCTCTTCATAAGGAGATGCATATGAGGGGAGAGGAAGAAAAACAAAAGTGCCACTTGTAAGTGAATAAAATGCATTTAACTGTACCTTTAGGTTAAGTAATAGAGCTGCTAGCAAGTCAGTCAGGAGACGATTGGTGCCAGCAAAGCCCAAGGTTGAAGTGACAAAGGGGTATAAATGTGTGGGTATTCTGACATTCTTCCCCCAGGGGGTATTATACAGCTACTGCTCCTATCTGGCTGTCTTACAGCTCTGTGCAAACGATGTAATCATGCCTGCTACTGTGAATCAAGAAGACCTTGGGTGTTTTTTTTTTTTTTT